>JASMMZ010000011.1:7567898-7647863 GCA_038502455.1 Anisogramma anomala | reverse complement strand
CCCTCCTCCCTCCCACCCCCCTTTTCTTCGCGGCGTAGTATGAAAGATAATTGAAAGTGTTAGCGAACCAAGGAGTACGGTAAGTGCAAAACTAACTTTCCAGAACGGATTGGAATATTATAGTATCACGTAGAAGGTTTTAGGTCATCGAAAGATTTGGCACCGTATAGAAGGCGCCACCGTCGCCCTCCTTATAAATAGTTCCGTAGGCCCCACCCTCCTAAAAATACAAAACTTCCCTTTTATAATCATTCTTTAATAATATAGTAGTGAATATCCGTGCCTTCATTTTACGTTTTCCTTTAGTAAGAAAAGTGAAGTTTTTTTTCATGTTATTGTTGCCATTATTTACAGCTTTCGAGATAAATACATAATGGTTTCAGCTATTAATAAGTCAATAAGAGATGTAAGTACACTTACCTAGGAGTAACTTCGTTCTTAATAATAAGCTTATCGTTTCTAGTTTGACTCATTATATAAATATATTCACTAATGAGACACGTAAGTTAATGTATTTTGAATATGTTTACTGGATAGAATATGATTTAAGGATTTTTAAAGGAGAGCAAGAGTAAATTAAACCTATGCAACTGTTAAAAAACTGTTAAAGAGAGTTTTAATACTGGTATTCTTTATTTTTTTTATTTTTTTTTAGCGCTATAGATCATAGTATCAATTATACGTATACGCTTTTAAACTTGAATCCAAATATAAATAAAGTTGTGGAGAAATTGTTAACATTTTGTTTAGCTCTCGATATTTAGGAACACGGTAAATTACTCGTTTGTAAGACTTTTTTCAGTGTTAACGAGCGGTTGGATGGTGTATAGACGTAGGTCGTCGCAACTAAAAAGGTTATAAAAGTTCGTCAAATTACGTAGCGAAAGGTCAATACGCGTAACTAAATAAGCTTAATACCTATTAATTTTATTAGGTCGGGTAGCCTATGGACCGTACAGTTCTTTAATAAGGAGCGAGGTTTTTAGGTAAGTAAGTATGTTAAAAAAGAGCATAGGTATTGCGGCTATCGAGCGAGTAAAAAGCGAAACTTAAGGCAATAAATTAATTTATCGAAATTTCAAAACGTATTATTGAAAAATTAGGTTATATTGAAGTGAAATTGGATAAGCCATTGAAAATGTATAAGAAGTTGTTAGATGAAAGTTTATGAAATAACGAGTATAAGGATATATTTAAGTAGCTTTAGTCGTTTCATTGATATAACTTACATTAATATTTGATCCCCGGAAAACATCGGTTTCTTCGCTGTTCAATATCGTAAAATATAATATTTAAGACCCGTTTACAAAAAAGGCGGAAGAGATCGTCATTTTGTTTAGTTGATCTATAGCTTAATTCGCAAGCGTGAAGAGTCGTACTATATAAAAAGCTTAAAAGTAGCTTTTAAGTGAGGAGTATATAACCTACATATTTAATTAATACCTGTCGCTTCGGGGGGTTGTTACGTTGGAGACGATTGATCTAAGGTTTATTTCGAATTTATAAAATATTTTCGACGTATTATTTTCATTCCGTTTCACTGTAGTTACCTATAATATTGATAACTAGTAGTTAAAACTAATGGACTTATCAACTCTAAAGAGGATCCGAATCGGTTCGAACAAATTAATTTATATAAAACCAGGATATTCTCCTCCAAAACATCAAGTTGAATAACGTGGAAATTAACTATACGTATTATATGATATTTATTATAAAGTTAGTTTAGTTATTTTTAAATTTATTTTGGTTATGATCTTTGAAAAGAAACTAAACGTTATTATCAACCTGAAATCTTTTTTAGGAGGAGAGTTACTTATTAGCGGGTTTCTTTATACATTGTTATGTAACTTCTATTACGGTTTACGAGAACTTCATAATATCGCGGATACGTTAAACAAAATCTTTAACCTTTGCATGCGGGTTTACAACTGGAATAAGAAAACTTTATATGGGTTATATAAAGTCGACGTAATAACTGTGACTTATAAAACCGGCTAATACCGATAATAATCGTATTTTTCTTATTTAGAATTAATCAATAACTAGGTAATAACCGATTTTTGTTCGATCAAATGTAAACAATAAGGGAACGTAGGTACGTTAAAAATATTCAATGTATATTTTTAGTTACGTCATCGGGTTTAGGGTTCAAGGTAATGTTCAAGCGTTTCTCTATCCCCGTTAAATTTTCAAGGCGGTTTCAAAAACCTACGAGTCTAATTTAAACCTCGGTTACTAATAATTATACGAGGACATCCGTAAAACTGCTAATAATAGCTTAAAAACAGGGTTGTATAGGCTTCGGCGTCTATAATTATGATAGAATTAAAGGTTATGACTTTATTTAAACTATCTATAATAATTGAAAGATAATGTGAGTCGCTGGTACATTTTTAAGGCAGGTCGATTATGAAATCAATAAAAAGTTCGCTTTCAAGCTGTTTAAAAACTGGTAAGGGTTTAAAACGACCTTTCCAACGATATCTTGAATAAGCTATACGTTTATAAATATCGTAATATCAGTAAAGTCACTAGAGAGCGCAGTATAACACGTGTTAGAAGTATGTTTTGAAAATAATAATAGTAGTAACGACGCGACCCAAGGAACTAGTAAAAATTAAATTATGAATATCATATATTTATGCGGTATTAAACGGATTATGATTAGTTACCTAAATATAGTCACGAAACCATAAAATATTATGGTCGTTTACTAAATATTTCGAAATTAAAATCCCAAATACATAGTTGTTATTAATATTAACATTAACGGGAAAACTCCGGTCACCTATATATATTATGTTATAAGTTAGTGCATGTGTTAGAGGTTACCATAGATTTAGCACCGGAAGTTGTTACGTTTTCACGGCGCTTTAAAGCCTCTCGGAAGTCGTATAAGAGTATACCCTCATACACCACGTAACCGGGTTACTTCCTTTTCTATAACTCTGGAACAGCTCCCTAATAGGAGTTTATCCTCTTTTTTATCAAGGTTTATAATCAGAGTCCAACCACCTAAAACGACAACTCCAGTTTTAGTCCCTTCATATATAAGTTTCTAGTCCTATCTCTGATGGTACTTTAGCTATTCATTAACGGTTATAACTTTAGGCTATATTTTTCTTTTTCGATTTTTTAAATTTAAATCCCCAGGTTTCTTTTAATAATTCCTTCGCATAGTAATTGAAAAGTAACTTTGAAACGTTTGGAAAAAAAAACAATTAAACTATTTTGCGATTTAATATAAAAGTTTTACCGATGCCTTACGTATAAGACTTATTAAGCGAGATCAAGTCGTTTGGGAATACGTTTTATACTTCAAACAACCAAATACCAACGTTTTAAACGTGTTAAAGAAAATAATTTGCCAAGTCGAAACTACCGATACACTTACGTATTAGAAATAAAACCCCTTTTATTTGATTTCTACTACGTTACTTATAAACAACGTATTTGTTACATGGTTTCGTACTGGGAACCATACCAGTTTTTCCAACAACGAAGATTCAAACTTTTTAATTTTGACTATGATACTTGCGCCTTATTTAACAGGCGTTAACGACTTAAACGAAAGCCTTTTACCTAGTCGATGAAAATTTCTAATATCAAGTGACGATTTTCGGTATAAAAAGTTACGGTATTATGTAAATTACGTAAAACTCGAAAGTTTTTAGTATTCAATAATTGCTTTTACGTATTTTTTCAATAATATAAAGGCTTTACGAAAATAATAAACCATCTATTACGTTTATAGTAGCAAAGGCGGTATTAACGGCCTTAATACCTTTATAACTGTCGGTAAGGTCTCAAGCATATAAGGTTTACGTGAACTAAGGTCTTTAAAGAGTAATCAGAGTGATTGTTATTGTAGTATAAAAGATGATAGATTCAAGAAGAAGAATACAGAGGTGTATACCACAGGTAAGGGATTATAAGCCCTCCACCCAAAGCGTATTATTCTGGAAAACTTCTTCTAGACCGATTCACGCATTGCCGTCGGTCTGGAATAGCTATCCCTGACCGATCTCTGCATGATACACTTTACGTCTGGCAAAAGTGTAGCCTATAACGTAACATGTTACCGTGTACCCTACAGGAGTATACCCTGTAATACAATGCACTGCTAATTTACCTATGTATAATATTTTTAAGGATATATAGTAATATAGGCATAGGCAATCTTTTATTTTTTACTTATATATTCTGTACCTATAACCTAGTAGTAATAGTGTTGTTTGTAGTATTAATTGCAATAAGTCTTCATTAGTAGGTTACATAGTGACAATATTATTGCCGTGTTTATCGTAAGAGGTCTCAACTAGCAATTTCGGCTAAAATTAGCAAAGTCTGGCCGAGGTGGTGATTATAGTTCGGGTTTAGTTTATGTAGCTAAATGGGGGCGATATGGTTAGTGATAACGCTTTTTATATTTACTAATAGGGGTAACTACTTAGTGTAGATTATATAAAGGTAATTGCGTAATTACGTGTTAGGTTAGTATAAAAAGATGTATTGCTATCGGTTCAGGAAAAACTTTTTTCCTTTTTCTTTCAAAGGCGTGTAATCCAAGCCGATCTAAGTACCTACCCCAACTTAACCTCTAGTCCCCAAAATCGAACAAACTGTTTTGATAGGTAGTTTTCTGGCTAACACCTATATACTAACCTATTCCCTAAAAAAATGCCGCGTAAAAATCAGATGGTAAGGCGCTGTTTAGCGCGAAAACGTCGGCGCGTCACTGCCGCCGCAACCGCCGAAACTGTCGCCCCAAGCAGCACCACCACTAGTAACAATAGCCCGCCCTTATCGGGAATAATTTCTTTTATTGCCGCCACACCGCCTGCCCCCGCCACCCCGTTTGCCGCCACGCCACCAAGTCCCGCCGCTGCCACGTTACCCAGCCCCGCTACCTCCTCTGCCTCGCCCCTCTTTTCCCCTTCATTTCTCTCCTCCTTCCCCAGCTCCTAGGAGGAGGTGCGAGGGGCTCCTAAGGTTATAAATTTTGCTCTATCTTAACGGTTAAAGACCTCATTACCCGTAAGGGCCCCTTTACGCTATATATGCATCCTGGAGCAATTACGCCAAAGTACATATATTTCAATCCTTTCGTTTGTAAACCTTTAACCTTCCCCTTTGTAAATAAGGAACACGAGATGGATTTCCTCCACCGCCAGGAGCTCTACATCGCCAAAAGACGCCGTAAGGCATTTCTAACGCGTTAAGCATTAAAATGGTATACCTGGGTCCGTAGCCTTAAACTACTAATAAATATATCTTACTTATCATATATATCGTCCGCGGTCGCGGGTGAGTTTATTGGCGATTATTATAATAGCGGGGGTTGCTTGGCTTATTGATACTGTTAAAAGCAGATTGGTAACTCGGACTCCTCTGTGCCGGTAGTTTTAAAGCCGTAGGCCGAGACCGTATTACGCGCCCGCCAACTTTTTGATAAGTTTTAACTAAATCTTAAAAACATTTGGGTAAAGCTAAACCGCTTGAGGCGATTCAAAAAATAAATCATCGTAAGTAATTAAAATAAGCCGATACTAATTAGTAATAAACGTTAACCGGCAGACTAAAGAGACGGCAACCGCCGTCGTCGCTTCAAAACGGGGCTTATGTATATATTACGTAGGCGAATTCGACGACTTTATCGTACATCGCCACGCAAAAGGTAATATCTTTTTTATACATTTTCCTTAAGTTATAAATAATAAGGTGCAAGGTTAGTTCCTTGTTAACTTTAACAATATCCTTAGTAGTAATAGCGGTAGCGTTAATATAAAGAGAGAGAGCGATGGGGAGAATGGTAAGGACGTAATGGCGTCGCCTTTTCTTTTTAATAGTAAATAAATGCCTCCAAGCTGGTCTGGTGTACACGGCTATAGTATAATACGTTACACAATAATTTTATAGCTTTCTACAAAATAATTGTTTAAAGTAATCAACGTTATTTGTTATTCAAAACCAAAGAGGTAATATGCCAGAATCGGTGCGATATTGTAAAATTTAAAAAGAAAATCGGGAATCGGTGCGAATGGTCGTATTTAACAAAGGTAAAACCGGCGATCGGCACGAATAATTTGTTTAAATAAAGGTAAAACGTGGATTGGCGTAAATGGTATCGGTAAACCAATCCGAGTTAGCAAAAATTGGTATGACATAATAGCTTATTAAGATCGTAAATTTCTTTTAGCAACCTTAATAAATAAAGAACTTGTAAATACAAAAGTTTTTAATACGTCGTTTAATATAACCTTTATTATTACGTCTATTGAGTTTAACTTGTTATTAATATATTTAGTTTTCTCTATTTCCTATTGTTCATACGATTTACATAATGTTATAATATCGATTATTAGCCGCTTTTCATTCTTAACACCAAATTTAACCAGATACTTATAAAACGAAAATAAGTAAATATAAACGATTAAAGGAATAAGGCGTAAACTAAAGTTAAAAACAATTATTCAGACCGTTATCATTATAATAATACCTAAATTAAAGCTTTTAACCATATTATAGACTTTAAAATCTAAAACATTCCTTGTAACCCTTTTATATTTGGTGAAGTTTTAATAGGTAATATTTCCCTTCAACGTAAAGTCGTTTCGTGGCGGTGTTTTGTTATTTAAAATTGATACAAAACCTATTTGTAAATTGCAATCGCTGTTATTAGTACAGGAGCCGTTAATAAAATTAAATAGTTTTACAATGCGTATACTTAACGGTTCAAATTAAAAACCGCGCTTTAAATTGTGTATTTACTAAGAAAGGCTTTTATTAAATTTTTTACACGTATTGTCCGTCGGGTCGGTTTAGAATTATACGGCAACCAAAAGGTTAAATGTCGCCTTTGGTTATACTATAAAAGCAATCTAAGCGCTGAATATACGTTAACATTTGTATTCTTCAGCCCGTCCTACGTTATTCAAAACGACAAGGGTAATTTTTTCCAATTCCGCTTTTTATACAAGGCTTAAAGTATTGTTTGGGAGAGTAATAGTAGCGTTATCAAAATTGATTACGTTGTCCTTAATTAGGTATATCCTTGGGTTTAGCTTTTAAGCCAGCTTTTAAAGGTTTCCTCTTTTTAAATACGGAAAACGAGGAGTTATATTACGTTAAGGTATCGTTCGTTTATATACCTTTTAGTATAAAGCCATCCGAATGAGCTATCCAAACTAATAAGTATAAGTTGAAGATAAAGTTAGTTATTTTAAATTATTGTTTTAATATGTTTAATGGGTATTATACTCGTAAATACTGGCTTGAACTAAGCCATAAATTAATTTTATAATGTGTAAAATCGTATGAGGTAGGTAATATTATTTAAGGTCTTTAGATATATCGGCCTAAATCCGTCATTTAAGTTATTCTTCAAATTAGGTGTATTCTTACATTATATTTCGAAATTCGATATATAAGTTATATAAATCGTTAAAGGAGGTAACGAACATCAAATCCAAGCGATAACTAACTTGTTATAATGTAGATAATTAGATTATAAGATTCTTTTTACTTTCGTTGTTATATTCTTTTACAATGAGACGGTTTTTTTTCGTGAGGTTTTCTGGTCTCATTATTAACCTCATAGACGAGGCGAGTTTAAAAAATCCTATAAGCGCCGTAAATAGCGAAATGAAAACGTTTAAAAAGAAATACAACTTAGTCGATTAGGGCTAAGATTTCTGTCTGGGTAAATTGTGCGAATAAGGTATTTAGGGTCGTAATAATACCTTAGTAATGTAGTTTTAGGCTAAGTTCGTGGCTTGTTATTTCCTTTTACGTAATAAAGGAGTTATTGACAAAGTTTCTGAGGCGTTTTTCGGTTTTCGAGCCGAAAGGGCGCCTTCAGCGGAGTGGTTTTAGCGGGGTTAGTATAAATAGGCCATTCCTATAGGACGTGGTCAGCTTAAATTCGTGTTTTAAGGGTGAGGATAAAATCAGTTTTGTTTTAAATTTGTCGTCATATGTGATTTTTTATAAGCGATTTTACTCGTCTTATGGTTGCGAACCGTCTTTTTTCATCTTTCTTTTGTATTCGCGTACTATTATCTAACAAAACGAACTCGTTCTATTTAGTAAGTTAAAGAATATATTATAGCCTTTAAATCCGTTAATCATTTAGGGGCCAATCCATCTACACTTCGTTTTCCAAATCAAAACCTTAGATTAAAATAGTAGATCCAAAACGCTATTTTTGCGTAAGTTATTCCTTATGGCTAGCGTTTTAGATATATTGTTTTTTACTTGTAGTAAGCATAGTGTCGCTATGAATTTTACTATAACATTTGCCCTTTTTACTATAAATAATCATGAGGCAAAGTTTATATGGATTCTCGGATAGATACTAAAGATAAAGAGATTAAGGATAAGCTTATTCGGGTTAAAAGTATTATTAATGGAGTTAACCGTTATTAAAGGAATAGATTCCTTGAAACTAATACTCTTTAGATTTTCTAGCAATACTATATACGCTATTTTTAATGGTCTACAATATAGTTTACCCATTCTAATACCTTATAAGGCTTTTACAGGGATTTATTTACACTTATTATCGGCTATCCAAACCTTCATACGTCACTTGGTAAAATTGAAATCCGTGTAAGCGTCATACTTAATTCAATTTAAAGGCCTGAGGTAAACGTTTAATCAATAGTTAACTAAAACGTCCCAATAGTCTAAAGTAAAATCTCTCCATATAAATTTGGCGGCTTGGAATACTATTACTGTATTAACGACATCAATAACCGGTTGGCTGTCTTAATATATAATGTTAATAATTACTTTGTAGTAAAAATTCTTATCATTTTAAAAGCGGAATTAAAATAGTTATAAGGTTTATAAGTGGAGCTGGTATTTATAGCAAAACTTTTCGATAGCTTGAAGTGTATTTTTCCCTATATTTATATAGCTTACGGTGTAAAGTAAACGTAAAAGAAGGGTTGTAATTAGGTATCAGAATCGTCGGTGTAACGCCCATAATTATGGTTAAGTTAAGTGAGAAACTTTAATTATATGTACTTTCGTGAGAAAAAATAAGTAGGCGAACTTAAGTCGAAATGATACGGATATGCCATTTAAGGCGTGGATAAGTTGGTCAGTCGTATTCAGAACTTAATTTCGAACTAACTTATATTAGTTAATAAAAGTAAAAATTTAGTTTTAAAATCCATTACGTAAAACTTCATCGGTTCAAAAAGCGTATTCATAATGATCGATCTAAGCGACGTTATTTTGCCTTTACTAAATAGGACTTTTCGGTATTCTCCTATTCGGTTTAGCCGAAACTTTGAAAATTTCGCTGTAAATACATCGAATCGTCGCTTTTAGGCCGTCAGAATTTTGGCTACGCTAACATTAGGCATAATACCATGGAACCTGATTTCGTATTTGTTTAAAATGGTAAATTATAACGTTATATAAACGTTGAACACTTCGTTTACGTAGTCCAATGCTATAATATATATAAAAGAGGCATTTTATAAGCCGGAGAAAATACTTTAAGCGTTTTTATTGTTATTAGCTAACAAGTAAATATTATTTTATTTAAATTCGTCTTTTTTTTGATATATCCTCGTAAAGGTATACGTCGAGTTTGGAATTTGTACCTTTGTATTCGGCTACATATATTGTAAGATTGGCTTTCATCCGATCCTTAAAATGACACTCGGTTTAAAATTATCGTTCAATTCGAATTCATTTATAAACGGAGTGGTTTATAAATTACTAACCGACTGTACCGTATACAATACACCGTTTTTCAAAACTTATAGGATTTTGTATATCTTTTCGCAAGTACTGTTGTATTTTCGACACGGTTTTTCCGTTTGTGAACAATTATTCCTATTTCTTATTACCAAAGTTTTCTCCTTAGTACCTGTACTTTGGGCGTTCGTTTTACTTCGGGTAAACCTTAAATCTACGGTTTAAAATATAGTGAATTGTCTCGGCGAGGTTTTTTTTATGAATTTAAACTTTGCTTTTAGTTTTATTCATTTTAAATGTTAATTCGAAAATTGCCTGTCGGCATATCAAGATTTCGATCGATGTTTTAAGGCTTATATTAAAGTTTTTTAAATCCTTTTATGACTTAAAAAGTATAAAGTCGAAATCCAGGATTTTAAGATAAGCCTTTATTACTATTTAAATAAATATTTTTCATTTTATTATTTTGGTCCAAAGACTGCTTAACACTTCTGGAACTTTGTTAATAAAGCGGTAAATATTTTTTACGGGTTTTTATCAGCGTTTTCCCCTTGATTTTTTTTGGATTCCCAAATAGTATCCATTTAATCCCTATTGTAAAGTTTATAGTTAATTTTTGTGTTAAAGTGGGATTTTAAGCCGTTCTAGCAATTTATAAATGTATTTAATTATATAAGGTGGTATATATACTATTCCTTAACATATCCAACAAGTATATTAGGTAAAATAACATGAAATTGTAATAGCTCAATATCTAGTTTTTAACATATATTGAATATAACGCGTATATTATTATCAACTACGTCGTACGACTGGTTGTTATAGTTGTTATCCTCATATTATAGCCTGGTAAAATTAGTTAATTTCATAAGGTCGCTTTTATTCGTGGGGAAGCGATGTAGTAGAAAGTTTCAGTAATGGTTAATGTTAATGGGCATCGGTTCGTACGGTACGTATTATCGTTTAACGCCATTTATTATCTTTTCAATATGGGTGTTTTCCATAATCCGGCCGATTGTTATTTTCTGGGACGAGTTATTCTTTGTGTTTCGGCCGATCCTATTATAGTTGAGCGGGTTGTTTTCAGCATTCGGGGTATATTCTAATCTCCATATCGGTTAAAAAATACGTTTTAGCAAGGTTTCGTGTTATTACCTCATTGTAGACGATTATTACGGTGCCTTCTTCTTTTTCTTCGTCTCCTCTAGTTTTATTTTCGTTTTCCGGTGGGCGCTTAGTTTTACCTAACGTCGTATTTTAATTCATGGTATCTTTTCATAATCCCGATTTACCACCTCAAGTAGACGTCCCTGGCGTTTCTTCAGGTAACTTCCATTTATAAACTTTTCTTTTCTTATTTCCTCGTCCGTTCATTTCAATATTTGTATAAGCTAAACTGTTGTAAATAGGGCTTTTAAAATATGGCTGTTATTTTTACTGGGTTTATTAATACCTTTTCTCCGTAATCATTATCGCAGGAATTTTACAATTATACAATTCACAATTAGTTACATATATAATGTCTATTCCGTAAAATCTTTTTTAAAATATTTAAATAAGTCGTATAGTTTAATTTCGCCTTTATAATAGTTGAGAATCATGTTTGTAATATAAGTTTTTGCGGTATAAAGATCGAAATGCTTCATGAATAACTAGATTTTATTATCACAAAGATTAAGGTTTAAATGTTTTATGGTATTATTACGAAATGACGAATATATATAAAATGGAACTTTATATATTCCTTAGACTTTGGCAGATCAGTTACTGGTAAAGTTATCATGTGTTTCTAAAGGATAGTTTATTTCTAAGTTGAAATAATTTAAAATTTAGGGTCATTTGGTAAATGTAAAGTAAATAAGGTAATTATTACTGTCGGAATAAAGTTCATTAGAGTTTACTAGAATAAATGAAATTTAAATGCCAATCTAGTTAAACGTCTTCAATAGTTTTCATTAGCGTTAGTAACGTTATATTAGCTAAACGTTTAGGAAAAACTCACATGTTATAGTTACTAAATTTATAATACATAAGGTGAACATGGAAAATTAAGTAGAGTAAAAAGAATATAATTATGTGGTCCGGTGTTTGGTGGTTGTTTCGTATTGGCGTGTTGTAATAAAACTTAATAAAGGGATCGGTTGGTTATCTGATGTGTAACTAATGTTAGTAAAACGGTCGGTTTGTTTGCTTATATGTAACTGATCTTAGTAACGCGATCGGTGTAAATTGTCAAAAATTGGATAGATCCTAGCGAAGGGTTCCAAAACTTGGTATTTTTAGCTTACGTAGCCTAATACGTGATGAAACGCCCTTTGAAAAGAGCCTGGATACGTTAAGAACGCTAATTTAAGTTAGCGGTTAACAGAACGGGGCTGTTTTTTTCAAAGTCACTCCAGATCTCATAGTTTTATAACGTTTCGGGTTTTTTGGCGTTCGCGCGTAATTCTACATTCCCGTATGGATTTTATAAGTCGTAATGTTAAAACACAAGCAATTCAAACCGCTATAACGTCCCGTTATAGGTATTTAACTCGTTCTTATCTTTTTTTTTCTTAAGCTGTTTGTAGTTGATCCAGTCAGCTACTAATCAGTGTCAGTAAGGTTTTAAGCTTATAAGTTTCAGGTAGGCTAAGGTCTTAAAAAAGTAATCAAAGTGATCAGTATTGTAATATAAAAGATAATGGATCTAAGAAGAAGTATCCAGAGGTGTACGCCACAGATGAGGGCTTATAAGCTCTTCACTCAGAGCGTATTACTCAGGAATACTTCTTCTAGACCGATCCATGCATGATGTACTTTTTGTCTTGCAAGAGTGCAGCATTCAGCGTAACACGTTACCGTGCACCCTACAGGAGTGTACCCTGCAATACAGTGCACTGCTACTTGATCTATGTATACTATCTATGAGGGTATATAGTAATATCCACAATAACTATATTTCACACTTATTACTATAACCTTGATGCATCTAGAACGTTAATCGTTCGACTTATATATATAAAGCAAAGAGCCCGTAAATAGTTTCACATATTTTGAATATTTTAAAGGCTTTCCTTCGAAAACTAATAGTAAAACCTAGAACTTCCGCGCTAAAATTGTTATTTTGGAAAAATCTATTAATGATATGTTAACTAATACGTTACTTCCGTTCAATACGCCCGCTGATTACAACGAATAGGTTGTCTACACCTAGCTTATTCATATGCGACTTTATAATCTCCGCATTTAACACGGTAACATTAACTATATTAACGTTAGTACCAGGGATTCTTAACGCAGCGGGAATAATATCGGCGATATACGTACCCGTAATAAATAAGGATTCGTTATTATAATAGACGTAAACGCCTTTAGAACTGCTTCTAAGTAACGTGTTACCTATCTTAACTATTCGGAACTTTCTCGTCATAAAAATCTAAGATTATACTTATAGTATAGTGAAGATAGTTATTGTACCTATACCTCCCATTGAACATAATATAACATCTGAATAACTTTAATATTAAAATTATTATAAAAATCCACCTTCTTTTGGCTGAAAATCTCATTAATCTTTAAGAAAGAAAAGTGTGACATTTTCATATAATCGCGTATAAGAGTTGGAAAGATTTTAATTCGATCTAGTCATCTCACTTTAACTTTTTAATAACTTCCAGTTTATAATAAATTTACTTTATCATTTCATTCAATTAATGTTAGGTTTAATAAATATAAGTTTTAAATATTATACCATCGTAAGTAAATATCTTACTGTTATAATCCAAAGATTAACTGCAGACCATGGAACAGGTTAGCGGCCAGCTGCGCCATCAGAAGCTTGATGTCCAACACATCAAGCGGGAATATCTCTTATGTAAGTACCCAGGGTTAGGGTTGGGACCGCTAGGACCGAAGAGCGGTCCAGTCGATACTACATAGGACCTCAGGAAGTGACCAGCGATTTCAGCAGTCCAGTACTGAAGATGGTATGAAGGTCATAGGATGGAAGAACGAGGCTATCACCACATAGATAGTATTTCTTTCATAGCTCTTCAGTTGTCAATCGAAGTATTCAGTATACACATCTGAATAGCCCAACGGCTATTGATCATTCTACAGCACGAATAAACATCTTCTTGATATTGCACCTTTGTTACCTCTGCTATTTTACTGTTAACATTTACCCCCTGATATCTTCTATTTACTCACGGGTATTTAGTGTGATCATTACACTTACTAACCGCTTAAGGTCATCGCGTATTCCTATTTTACCTCAAAAATTTCACAAATCCATATACTACAAACTCTGTTTCATCTTACGATTTATTTCCTTTATAGTCTTTTTAAACGTTAACTTCAACAAATACCGATACTGGATATAAACTTATATAATGCCTTACTTATGATAGGACATTATTTTAGGTAAACCTTAAATGAAATATTAATAGATTATTCACTTTTCTCTAAAACACATACTAATTTTAAAACAAACGAGTAATTATTACATTTAGGAATAAGGGTTTGCGCAAACATTAGAAACACTTAAAAAAGTTGGTGTCGAAGCGTTTTACATTAGCTTATAAAAATCTCGAAAGAACCAAAATATTATAATACAGTTTGCTGCCGTCTCTTTCGAAAATATTAATAAAACACTTACACTGAAGTTACTTATCTTTGTCAACGTTAACCCCCCTGACGATTTTAATAGGTTCGCCTCCTTATTCAATAAAGCCCTTCAAAATAAATTGCACTTTCACCGTTTTAGAGTCGATGACAAAATTATCATTTTAAAAAAAACTTAATACCAACTCTTTAAGGTTTCGTAAAACCCATTATACAGTATATTGCGGGAATACCTTGTTATATTTCAAAAAATCAATTAAGTTATTTGACTAAAGTTGTTTTCGCGCCAGGAACTCCTTAATAAATACCCCCATATTTTTCGTTGAAAAACCTTAAGGTAACCTACGTTTTTATATTGATTACTATCGACTTAAATTTATCAAAAAAGAAAATCTTTATCCGTTTAGACTTATTAAAAAACATTTACGAAGATCTTTTAAGTTTAGTAGTTTACCAAGTTCAATATAAGACCCGATTTTTTCACACTTCGTCTTGAAAAGGAAAACGAATGAAAAACCGTTTTCCGTATATGCTTTGACTTTTCGAATAGCTTATTACTCTCATCGGAATTTTGAATAAACGAGGAATCTTTAAACCGAATATTAATAATTTATTACGTATTCTTTTCAATATTTTTTACTCTGCCTTCTAAAGCGATATTATAATATATTTTCATCATATATGTCATCGTTACAGTATTAACATTTAATATTTCTTAAATGTGTGAAACGTTGCAGGCCCTTAACTCGATATATCTAAATATAAATTCATCGTTTAAAAGGCCCAATACCTGTAATTCGTTATCAAAGCTAACGTCGACGTCTTTATAAATTTGGAAAAGCTTTGTATTATCTGTGAATAAGCAGCTGTCATATTTATTTTAAATTTTACAAGTTTCTTTGAATTCGGTAACTTTTACCGATGTTCATTCGTGTTTATTTTATGATTATTGAGCTCTTGATTTAGCTTACCCGGAAATATTCTCCTTTTCGTTAAAGGTTAGATGAAAAAGCCGATTTCGAGCAGCTTAAACTTAGCTTTTTTAAGCCTATTCTAGCTTAATAAGATTCCAACCAAAAAAAATCTTAAAACTAGATTACTTCAACAAGGCTTTAAATAACGATTTCCTTTAACATAATAACTACAGTAATTTAATACCAGTATTGGTAGGCCTTAGACATTGCAGAGTTGTTGACTATGTATTATTTGTGAATAAGCAGCTGTCATATTTATTTTCAATGTTACAAGTTTCTTTGAATTCGCTAACTTTTACCGATGTTTATTCGTGTCTATTTTATGATCATTGAGCTCTTGATTTAGCTTACCCGGAAATATTCTCCTTTTCGTTAAAGGTTAGATAAAAAAGCCGATTTTAAGCAGCTTAAAATTAGCTTTTTTTAAGCCTATTCTAGCTTAATAGGATTCCAACCAAAAAAAATCTTAAAACTAGATTACTCCAACAAGGCTTTAAATAACGATTTACTTTAACATCATAACTACAGTAATTTAAGACCAGTGTTGGTAGGCCTTAGACATTGCAGAGTTGTCGATTCGATTGGTCTTCGAAGTAACAGTAGTATTGAGTGGTCAGATGGTGGATGTATTGTTCTAGGTTTGGCAGACCACTAGCCGGTCTGCACTGTAATTTGTATAGCCAATTGCTTGTCCCGTGCCCTAGAGTGAAGTGCAGCTTATTACACTCGATTTACACCCAATGCGGTAAGTCTCTAAAAAATAATACACTTGTAGTACAGTCAACTTTACTTATAGTAAAGTTCACCTACTACACTGCATGTAATACTATTTCAACACTGGAGAATTTTTAGTTTGTGCGCGCACGCCAGTATGGCTGACCAATCTTTTTTAGTTTCTACTGAATTGCTTCCTCGTTAACTGGCCAGACCCCTGTTGATTCCAGTTGACTTCCACATTGAAATACACCCAATTGTATGTAAACTAACCTCATTTGACCTCAATTACTCCGTCGTTCCGAGGTCCGAGTTCATCGATTTTCACAAAAAGTTCTTCCGCCACAGGCCTCCATTTCAACTGTGCCAGTCAAGTAGGTTACCATCGCAACCTTCACTTTCCTAACAGTTTTACAATTTGCCATCACGTGATTTGGGTGTAATGATCACACTAAATACCCGTGAGTAAATAGAAGGTGTTAGAGGGTTTATGTTAGCAGTAAGGTAGCAGAGGTAACAAAGGTGCAATATTAAGAAGATCTGTGTTCGTGCTGTAGAATGATCACTAGCAGTTAGGCTATTCAGGCGTGTAGACTGAATACTTAGATTGACAACTGAAGAGCTATGAAGGAAATACTATCTATGTGGTGCTGAACGTGTCCTTATATCTTTTATCCTTCATACTGCTTCAGTACTGTCCTGGGTTGGATCATACTGGATCGCTATGATCCTCCGTTCTTTGAATCATTTTGGATCGCTTTGATCCTTCATGATCCATCACGTGACTTTTCTTCGTCATCGTGGCTGACATAAGAGATGTTCCCCGCCTGATGTGTTAGACTTCAGGCTTCTCAGTGGTGCAGTTGCATACTAGCCCGTTTCTTGACCCAACCGCTGTCTGGATAATAACATTGGGCTTCCCGGGTGGTCGGTTAACGTAGCCCTCGATACGTATAGTCAACCTGTTGCTGTTTATAAATATTTCCAGGGCTTTGTTTAACGTAGCCTTTATTATAGCATTTGAAGGATTGTCTTTGCTATCGATTTATCGGATTTCCTTAATCTCCTTTTATTCGTAGACTTTACGGAGTCCTATTATGTTAATTATCGGGCGTTTTTCGATGGTGGTTTCGAGCTTTAACAGGCACTCGAAGAGACTTTTAGAGTTGGTACAGATTACTACTAGGATAAAAGGAATCTTCAGCTGACTGGTGATAAGGCTAAATGTTTCCCATAGCATTATAACTACATTAAAACCTGTCATTATACTATAAACCCTCAAAGCCAGTATGTTTCGTATAATCTTTTTACACTGATGGATGTTTAATGGATTAGATTGCCGTTAATATTCATCTGATTTTCTTGTTTATTTTCGTTAACAAGGGTTATTAGAAAGCCGATTTGTAAAGAAAAGTCGGTATTGTTTACGAAAGACCCATCCGTTAAGATTATTAGCTTGGCCTTTAAGAGGTCGATTAACATCATATTGATCCCGCGGTCCAAGTTTCGCATCTGTCACTCCAATCTTTTGTTTAGTCGATCAAAGTGTTTATCTATTAGTATTTGTGCTTATATCGTAATGAATAAATCGTATAAGGTTTTAGGTTAGACTAAAGTGGCAATATAACTTCTCCGTATACGCTGTTTTAAGTACCGTTAAGCCCTAGCCTTATTGATCTTATCGATTGTAGCGAGAACAACGTCCTAACTCTTTTGGCAAAAGCTTAGGCCAGTATTAACACCAAGTATACGGATTAACGATCTATTAAAGTCAAGTTGATTGTTTTCCGTTAATGTTGTTACCAGCTTACAATTCCAAAACTTGAAGTCCTCTATCATTTGTTATTTCAGTATTATAAAGCTAGTTATTTCGACGAATAAGGTATCGTTAGTTTATATATGCACTATGTCGAAGTCATTTCCTTACGTTATTAACAAACTGTTATGACTCAGATAACGGTTGGATCAGGAAACAGGCCGGTAGGCAGTTGAGCCACTCAGAGCCAGGTGTCCAACACATTAGGCAGGGAACACACAGGGATATGGTTACGCCTAAGAAGAATCAGAACATGAGTAGCATAGGCAAGAGACCGCCTATGCTGTCTAGCAATATAGGCAAGTGATCCTGGACTGAAGAGCTGAATATATAAGGAACACACTCTCTAGGAATTTCTTAGATTCAGTGGATAGCTCTTTAGTTGTCAATTTAAGTATTCTCCACAGAATAGCTTCACAGCTTTTGATGAGAACTACGAGAAGAAAGTGCCGTTGATATTGTATTACGCATACCTCTGCAACCGACCTGCTAACATAAACTCCTCTGACTACTACCAATACTCACATGTATTTAGTATGATCATTATACAAACACGGATCGTTTATTAAAAACTTTATCGCTAGCCGGGACTTAGAATGCGACTTGTAGGTTGGAAACTAATGGACACCTGCCTTAACCAGTTTATGTAGTGGTTTGACACACCGCATTACCGTTCCTAGTGGGTAGATAATACGACGTTCCTATGACAGCTTTAATAATACAATCCGTTGTAGATCCGTTGCTAATTATATTTAGGCTTATGTAATATTACGGTTATTAAGTGAAAACTTACCCTTAGTTATAACTAATAAACTTGTTATTAAGGTAACCACCAAACGCTATTTAATCTTTTTAATTGTTGGTAATTGCATAAGGATCTAGTCTTTATCTTTATCGTCGTATCTTTAAGAGATTAGCTGTTACTTTTTATACGGCTGCCCTGTAGTTTTGCTCTTAACCTCGTGGATATTTCTCGACTTAAAAATCGTAACGTTTGGATTTTAAAAGTTAAAATCAGTTCTTGGTACAAATTGTACTACACCTCAAGTTAGTAAGCCGTCGATCTCGACCTTATCATTTTCTTTAAAAGGTTTGCTGAAAGTTTTAATAATCCCTTATACCTTAAGTTTTACTACTAAATCTTCATTAACCTTTTTTCCCCGCTTACCTAAGCAGTATTGTAAATGTGGCTTGGTGTGTATTCCTCCTCTTTAATATCCCTCTTTTTAGGGGGTCGTTTTCACTGGTAGCGCTTCATCGGCTTGTCAATAACAGCTGGAGAAGGGTTTTATTATCTTGGTCGTTTTACTTGTATGGCTCAAGGGTTTTTATTTTTAGTACCCCTAATATAGGGATTAACCTAGGTAATTCGAAAGGATGAAGAACCGTTAACAGTTTTAA
Source organism: Anisogramma anomala (assembly GCA_038502455.1). NCBI lineage: Eukaryota > Fungi > Ascomycota > Sordariomycetes > Diaporthales > Gnomoniaceae > Anisogramma > Anisogramma anomala. The sequence continues at coordinate 7,628,636 of JASMMZ010000011.1, read as the reverse complement.
CAACTACCTTAAAGTTTGCGATACTTAATATCCTATGCGGCTCCTTTCATTTACCCGGTTTGCACTAAACGATGACTTTACTTTGTAATAGTAAAGCGAGCACGTTGATCATTATAGGCCCGTTTTTAATTTTAAGGGTGTTATTAACCTATCGTCATGTCGATTCCGATCATAATTCCCTTAAAGCTTTGTTATAAGCCATAGTACGTTTTTCAGTATTTTCTGAAAGCGGAGATTTACTCGTCAGGCGTGGGTATTTTTCAAAGACCAGTAGCGTTGGCATCAGACCATTAGGGCCCATAGTATCATTGAAGAATTTTACTTCCATTTATAAACGTGCTTCTGGATCCGTAAAACTTCTAATTTCCAACGTAAAGATATTATACGCTTGGCAAAGTAAACTATATACCATTTTAACCTTTCCAATAATTTAATAGGCTTTTACAGATACCTGTTTATACTGAATACCTATCATTTTGGCATCTTCCTAAAACTCTGTTGCCGTAAAATTAGTACCGGTATCATGAACAACGATGTTGGGCAAACCTAAGTACGTGTTAATTTACAGTATCCTTAATATTTCCTACGTATCTTTTACCGATAAGGACTTTAGAAACTTAATCTTGAAAAAAGAGGTTGTAAAATTAACGACGTGTAAAAAAGGCTTCTTATCTAAAAAAAAAATACATTAATAAAGATCTTACAATTAAAGTCTTTGTCGTTTTTTAATGTAAACTTAAATTTCTGTGGGGCTTGAATATGCGTTTGTCAATGATAGCAAAGCCTTTTAATGGATTTTAAGGCAAAATATTCTACATCATTATACCTTATAAACTTTAGAGCTTTGTATATTTTATCAATAGCTAGGTGGTTAAAACTCTGGTATATTTCACGTATTTCCGACTCCATAAGATTTAACACAACTACTTCGTAACCTTAAAGATAAAACTATAAGTAACCCCACTTAAAGGCGAGTGGAAACATTTAGACGTTTTTAACCCGCTCGTTTAAATTAACATTTACGTTAACACCAAGAGTTTGAATATCCTCCAAACCAATTAGGACCGAGGTAAGGGATTTAAGGATGTAGAACGTAATTGCTTCCATAATAGGTTAAATTACCGTTGTCTTTAGTAATGATAGTCATTTGCTCAGACTAAAGCTAACTTTAACCTTACCAACATCGTAACGATTAATCTTAGTAGTTGTAATACTTTTCCTCTGTGGTGCTACATATTACAAATAGCTTGTTATTAAGTACCTTATTACCCCTATATCTAACATAATACCCGAAAATATGTAGTTCATATAACGTTTACGGAGGTTAAAGGCATATAAGGGATGAGGGGTATGGTTAAGGCAAAGTTAAGGATTTTTACCATCCAAACAGTACTGAAAGGCATGATCGGCTAGTTATTAGGCTGCCGTATCAGGAGTAGTATCTTTGTACCACTTAATTTATTAAAGGGAATGGATATTAATAAGATTATTCTAATCAAAATTTATAACCTGGTTTAGGTATTCTTATTTAAAAGTAATGGGGTACTGGATGTAATACATTATTTTTTTTTCATTTTGCTCGGCAAAGTGTTACTGAGTTAAATAGAAACCAGTTTTGCTATAAATCCAATATCTCTTGCTACTATTACGACGATAGTATTGGATATAAGCAGATCCACCTACATCTCGTTAACGTTAACGTGGGTATTGTCTTTAGTCTGGAGCTAAGGTCGATATCGATAGGCCAAACTTTAGGCGTTGTAAGCGTCCGTATTTGCGGTCGACTTAATTAACCACCGTAAAGTTTTTTTTATTTACGTTAAGAAAGTTACCAGCTTAGGGGTATATACTTAGCGAGTTTGGTGTACGTGCCATTACAGTGGCAAACTAGCAATGTAACTAGCTAAAAAAGCTTTTACAAATGGAATTTAGGCGTTATAAGGTGTATTTGAATTCGCTAATACCCGTAATTATTGCCTATACCTGCTCGCAAAGTATGGCTTCGCTATTATAGGCTTTTCCTTTCATCTTTTAACATATTATCAGTTTATTAAACATTTAATTAAAAATATTCATTGGTAATTCCTACACTTTCTTTTTTGCTATTATTATAGTTTACCGCGTGATGGCCCAGTTTGTATAACATTACGCGAGGTGGACGTCGTGTTGGAAGTGGCTCTTTATACTATTATAAATCTCGCGAAACGTAATATCGCTCGTTAAGAAAGTTAAGTAGTAGTCTTTGACATAACCTTTAAGGATTTCGGTAAATAATAAGTAAAAACCAAAAAGTAGGACCTTTATCTACTTGTAAATATTCAAAAGGGGTATTATCTTAGGGTTAAAAAGGTTATAAGACTTTCCGTTATACTTCTCCATATTATCTTAGATTTTGGCGAAGTCTGTTATCAGCTTGTAGCTAATATTAACCATCCTGATAGATTTTAAAGAAAGGTCGCAATAGTTATTTCGAATTTAATTAGTGTTTCCTAGTGGTTTAAATTTTTAAGGTTCCGAAGCCCGGTGTTAAGGGTAATTTCCAGTCGCTTAGCTCGAGGAATAAAGTCCTGTAACGGAGCCTGTAATATGTTCGCGCGCGTAGATGTATCCAAAGGGAAAAGTTTTTTAAGGTTCTTGGCGATAGAATTACTAAGGGACGATAGGTACTTAACGGTTTTGGGAAGCCTGACAATTTTGCTTAATTGATTGGTATAGAGCGCTAACTTTAATGCCTCTAGCCGTATTGGCGGCCGTTGCTTCGCGTGCCCTGCCACCGCTAAAGGCGTACTTCGCGTTGTCATGTGGTGGTACTAAATTGCCAAACAAATTAATAGGCTCGTTGTACGTGCGTAAAAAGGCTTAGCTTAGCTAAAGGAGAGGTTCTTTAAAGCGTATATATAGGTGTTGGAATCTCTTAACCCCCTTTTTTTTTCTTAAAGGTTTTGAAGATTAGGATCTTAAAGGCAGTTTTCCAATTAGGTTAGTTTAAACAAGGATTTTACCATCCCTACTAGTGTTTTATCTGTAATATAAATACCACGGTGTATAACCACCTTTTTCTGCCTGGCTTTAATCGAGCGTTAGATTATCTTCCACATGTTAAGAGTTTAGTAGCTAAAAAACTAGCGAAAGTCTTAAAAAGCGTGGGCACCACGACGATAGTCATTACCGAAGTCTATTTCGAAGATATATTGGCCGACGTAGTTGGTTAGGTAAGCTTTATTAGAGGTTTCGCTAACGTTTATGGTCTAAAATTGTTCGTCGTAAAACTTAGTAAAAACAGTTCCGAGGTTTTTAACTACTTCTTTCTAGGCGGGGTCGGTGATGAACTGAAAGTGAAAACTTATAGTAGACATCTTAACAGGCGTGTAGGGTAAAAACTTGGTGATTTTCGGCGTAAAGACTTGGTGTTTTGGTGTAAAGTCGCGTGGAAACATGGCGATTCGGCGTGGAGTTGCGTGATGTAGCTTTCTAGGCGTAACTTGATGTTTTCGCTTAAAGTAGCGAACTTGACGATTAGAGTGATGTGGGGAGTAAAAATAAGTAAAGTATGGGTAAAAGTTTGGTGTAAAGAGTAAGGTCGAAGGTCGTTTGTTGTTAGTGGAGGTCGAAGGTTATTGTTTTAGTGTAGTGACTTAGCCGTTTACTAACTTGCCTTACTTTGAGATTTCTAATAGTTAATCTTAACGTTTTTCTTCAAAAAGGATTAATGGAGATTTCTTAGTGTTTTTGATAGTGATATTTTCGCTACCCCTTAGCTGTTGTGAAAACCGACGTAACCTAAAAGTCTTCTCTACTTACTGCCGTGAAAACCAACCCAGCAGTAAAGGCCCTTCGCAAAAACCTTTCCTTTACCCCAGCAATCGTTTTAATCTAAATCGTAACAGAAAAGTATCTTCTTCTTTTACTTAGCTTATCTGTGATTAACCTAGAAGGCAAGCAATGATTAGTGTTGGCAAGCCTTAGATGTTGCAACATTGTCAATTCAATTGGTCTTCGAAGTAACAGTAGTATTGCGTGATCATATGGTTGATGTATTGTTTTTGGTTTAGCAGACTGCTAGCCGATCTACACTGTAATTTGTATGGCCAATTGATTAGCCCGTGCCTTAGAGTGAAGTGCAGCGTACTACACTTGACTTAGACACAATGCGGTAAGTCTCCACAAAACAATATACTTGCAGTACAGTCAACTTTACTTTCAGTAAGGTTCACCTACTGCACTGTTATGTAATACTATTCCAACAACCAATAATATATTAATTTTATCGTTCATTGGTTTCCGAATATAAATACGAAATCTTCGATAACGAACTACTGAAAATTCGAAATTGTTTCAAAATTTGGAACGTGAAACTTTCGAACATAACATGCTTATTTATTAATTTTACAAACCATAAAAACTTAAAATTCTTTATAGCTACATAACGCCTTTTTAAATGACAGGTACATTAATTGGGATGACTCTCTTGACTTCATTTTTAATTTGTTCATTGTAAAATTAATAACTATATATGATTTAACACATTATATTGAAAACATTAATATATTTTTTAAGTCTCTTTCAACACATGTTCTTTCAACCGGAAACATTAGGTTTTTCGCCCTAAATGAACTTTTTTCAAACAGCTTTTGCATACGTATATCTCCTGATTAACCATCGTTGACTAATTCATCCCGAAAAGTCATGAAAGGTTTACTATTATTAACCTTTAAAACAGTTTGAACACCGACATTACCCATAACATTACTTACCCCCGATTATTTCATATAATACGTATAAACGACCGGGATTTTCCTACCGATATCCGTATTAATAAAGATTAGGTATTTAGGGTTTTAACTTAGAAATATTTGGTAAATAACGATAATATTTTACGGTTTCGCAAAAGTATTTAAGTACCCGTTTTCGAACCGTTTATTACCGCTTTAATATAAATTACTTACGATTGACTCTTTATTGACAACTTGAGACGTAACTCTATCATTGTTATACTTTTTGAAACGTACTTTTAGCTTAGGTTATAACGCGTAGTACAAAGATTTTACTAGAATTACGATGTTTATATATAGGCTTAAAACCTATTAGAGACATAGCCAAAAAAAGCTTTTTAAGTTCTTTTAGATTTTGAAACTGCTTTAAAAAGAACCTTTTATCAACTTTATAATCGATATCCTCTGAAAATACGCCAACAACTTACATTACCCTAAAGTTACTACGAACAATTTAAAAGAAATTATTACCTTCGAAACTGTTACTATTATAAACGGTAAAGCTTATAAGAAAAGGTTTTCAAATCATTTTCAACATTTTTATGGATTTCACCGTACAATTTTTAATTACCGAGGAATAAATGAGACCAATAAGTCTAAAAAAATAACTATAGGATTTAGTAGGGGTAAAGTAACTCCTAAAACCGCCATTAACCCTGAAAGAGACAACGTTACTAAACATACTAGTTAAAAAGCCTCAATATATATATATTGATTTATTGTTCACAATTTATTTAACTAAAGCCATTTATTTCCACATTATTAAATAACGTTGAATGGTTAAATTATAATTACAATTAGTATTGGACCGATCTATAATCTATAGTTACTACATTGACCTTATATAATCTATATGACGTTTACTTATTCCAGTTACGAAAACGCGAACAAAAGGCGAAAATTTGTTTAAGGTATCCGTTAAGTTACGGAGTTCATTTAAACTTTGATAACTACTACGTAACAATGTATAAAAAAGCCTCTAACAATTAAAGCCCCCCCTTGGAACGTTTTAGAGTTATGAACGAAGTATGACTATTCCTTACAAATTACATGCCAAATAATTTTTCAAAAAATTTAGTTAACTTTACAATAAGTATCGTATAATACGTATCATGAATTTTTACGTTATCGAATTTGACATTTTGAAAAATAAATATCTCTGGTTCCACGTAAATTACATTATCCAAACCGCTTCAGACCCACCTTTGAGATAACAAACCCGTAAATTTTAACTATAAACTATCGATATTATGGGTAATAATAGTAAAACTAGACTGAAATATTATGCTAAAAGCATTTAAAAAAGTCAAAACAAATATTAAATCGTTCGCCCCCAGAGTAACAATTCCCTGAAACGAAAAGTTTTAGTTTAATGGATAAGTTATATATATCTTCCTTAGAAGCTGCTTTCTATCGTTTTCAATACCACGACGTTCGATGTTTTCGAATTACACTATAGGTTGGTTAAATATCACAAGAATTTTTTCGTTTATCCCGTAAACAAACCTAAATTATTACACTTTACGTTATAGAACGACATCGAAACCGTTATTTTACGGGTGCCGAATATAAACGAAACTGTATTAACGAACGACTAAAAGCTATTCGAACATATCCTTGAACTCGCCGTCTTCAAAATTCTTACCTAACGACTTTTTTCCTATTTCTACCAGATTACCTAACTTAACTTTAGTATAACCTGACTTACTATCGATACGCTTAAATACTTTAAATAATTACTTAGTTATTTTAAATTGCGTTTTTCATCCGTTCATTAACTAAAATACTTACGTTGTCCTTTAATATGTTAAATCACTTAAAACCCACGTTTTTCATTCAGAATTTATACGAATCATAGGTCGTTAAAACGGAAAAAAGTAACAAGTATTAAACCCGTTCCGCCGCAAATATTAACCTTCTTTCATATAATACGATAAACTCTTATAAATTTTCTCGCTTCGACGTCTTACGTTTCTACAATTTCTAGCCGCTCGTTAACGCTTAAAAAACGGCTTACGAACAATCGACTTACCTTGGTATTAAACATCGAAAGCTAAATAGGCTTTAAATAACTCCTCTATAACCTTATTTATATTGAGATTGAAGTTGAAATATGTATATACATAACTAAAACTACGATCTATAATTATAATAAAGCAAAAACAACAATAGGCACCGGCATCTAACTGCTCGTTGAAAGTTTCCTAATAGTTACATAAATTTTACTTACTCTTCATCTTCTAGAAGAACTTTCGCGAATCGTATACCATCCGATAAACGTATTCGAAACACATATTCTTCCCAATTTCGTTAGGGTATATATCGATAACCCGCAAGGGAAAAAATTACAAACTGGTTAATAAAGATAAAGAAACTCGTAAATATCCATATTAATGATTTTCATAGCCTTTTCAACGACTGAAATCAACTAAGGGTTTATTTCAAGGGCTACAAATGATAGCAGTAAAAAAAAAAAGAGGTTAGTAAGCGTTAAGTACATAAACTACTTGCTACTACTATACTGTTAAAAATTGTTATAGGAGGGAAGTTATATATTTTTGAAACTGCTAGTACTGGGAGAGAGGGGGGTGACTTGCAAAATCATTTATAAAGGGAGGGGAGAGGGCGACAGCAACACCTTCCATACGGTATTGAATCGTTCGATGGCCTAAAACTTCTTATGTGATATTATAACGTTTTAAGTCGTTTCGAAACGGTTATTTTTTACCTGCCACACCTCTTAGTTCGCCAACACCGTTTATCACCTTTTAAACCACATCAAGCAAGGGTGGGCGATGGGGGGTGGTGGTGGGGCAGGGAACTAAAAGATAATGTTACAAACTAATGCTTAAGCTAATAACTACTAGGGGTTTAGCCCTAATAATTATCACGTTTTTACGGCGCTTTAAAGCCGCTCGAAAACTGCACGAGAGCATACCTCTTGACAACATGTAATCGAGTTACTCCCTTTTCTATAGCACCATAGCAGCTCCCTAACAGGGGTTTCTCCTCCCTTTTTTATCGAGATTTATAGATAGAATCGGATCACTTAGAGCGATAGCTCCTGTCTCAGTCCCTTTACATATTATACTAATTAATTAGATAAAAATAACGTTATGGATAATAACGACGTCCCAATTACTTTAAAGATCGATATTAATAAAAAATTTATAACTTTTCGAAATAAATTCGTCAACTATGTTTAATCAGAAGATATATACGCGCAGGATCTATTCGAAAACGACACTTTTGGAGCGTAAAAATCAAAGTTCCCTGCCTAAAAGGCATGGGTTAAAACAACCTGTAGAAATATCATATTTTTTGGGGATAGTATATTAGGTTTTATATAATCAAAACCTTCATTATGAACAATTTGAAACATAACTCAAAAGGGCGTTTAAATTGACGAATATATAATTCGTAAAGTTGTCGAGTGATAATAAAGTACCTTAAGTTTTTATAATTAGTAAAAATAATAAACAGGCATAACGTATTACAAAACTCCATGTTTTACCGTTTTAAATAGTTTACAATCCTAGGTAATTCCCTAACATAGATTTTGTAATTATATTTAACAAGTAACAAACAATGAAAGTAATATACTACCAAGCATAAGTTACCGTAATTGTTGCATTAACGTAGAAAGTCACCTAAAGTTTATTCAAAGTAATTAACTTTTTAAAAGGTGTTGTGGTTGAGATCCTATTAATAGAAAACAAATGTAATAAGGAAGTTAAGTTTGAACCACTCGAAATCATATTTTTCTTCAGGTCCTTAAGGAAAAAAAGGTACCTTTTCGGTTTAGTCGAATTAAGAGCCTAATTATTGAAAAATAATCGTGAATAAAATATTAGTAAAAATGAATAAAACCAAGAAAGCCTTTTATTTATAATGCAAACATAAAAACCGCCTATTTCCAAATTATTTGTAATTTCTATAAATCTATATAGACGCTGACGCCAGGTTTTATAACGATTCCCAAGTATTTAATCATTGAAAAGTCGATTTTGTATTTGAATACATCGAAATTAACACTCGTAATGTTCAAGGAGTTCAATACCTATTAAACTTTAGCGTTAAAATCGTTAAGGGTACCGTTTGAGTATATTATAATAACGTCAAAATAGGCGATATATAAAATATCGATAAAGGGGTGTAACGTATTATTAATATAATGTTAAAAGGTAGCCGGTGTATTAAAAAGGCCGAAAAGAGCAACGAATTATTCGAAAAGTTTAGAGCATATACGAAAGGCAGTTTTCCATTCGTTTTATTCCTTAATACAAAGTTCATGAAAATATGCTTTAATATTTAATTTGGTAAATTACTTAACATTGAATATCTTTATAATCGTTTCTTCAATGAGTGATAGGAGAAAACTATTCATTATTATTATAATGTTTAACAAATGGTAATCGATAAAAAAAAGTAATTCAACTTCGGTTCTTTCCAAAAAAAATTCGGAGATACCTGTTGAAAAGCTGTTCGCGTAAATATAACCTTAATCATATAACTTAGTTAAAGTTTTCAATAATATAAAAAGCTTTCCACGCGATTTCTATAAAATGGGCTTTATGAGATCTTTAATGGTTAGCTTTAATTATCGGTTTGAAAGACGATTTGATAATCAACTTCTGAATAGTAAATGTGAAATATATTCCCAAAGTTCTTGTTAAATAAAAAGATGAACTCTTCAAAGACGTCAGGAAGTTTATCGTTTATCAAAACGAGTAGTTTCAGGGTACACATTTTATTAATATCTTTAAAATGACGATGACAAGTTACGTAATAACGGTTCAATACTTTCGGGTTTTTCGTAAAATAGAGTAACAGGTAATAGTGCTAACTTATTTGAGTACCTTTTATATCAGTGGAAACCTTCGTTTTTAAACGTGATAATTACCTGTTCGTCTTAAGAATAATACGTAGTCGAAAGCGACGTAAGATACTAATAAGTATTTTATTTAAGGTTTATCTAAAATAACATCGTATTACAAGGAATGAATAGAATAGGTTTATATCTAGTATCGGTATCTATTAAATTCGACGTTGAATAAAATTATTAAAGAAATATGTCGTAAAGCTTAACCGGGTACGTAATACGTAACTTTGTAGAGTTATCAAGGTATGATAAGAACACACATTACCTTTAAGCAGCTAACAAGTTATTTACTTGTAGCATTATAATATTTATAACTTATGTTAACAAAAACGTAAATAAAATAAATAGAATTATAAAGTAAATTAACTATAAATATTAAGTTATTTAACATTTAGGGCGAAGTTACTGGGTCAAATTAAAGTTCAACTAATTACTATACACAACTATATACAAGAGTTACGCTTTTCTCTTTTAAAAGTAAATGGGATTTTGGGCTAAAATAAGGAAAATATTTATAATAACTCTGGTATTAAAGCTGTTGGGATTTTATTCTAAATTTATTAAGTAGGTACAGATTAAATAACCATTCTCGTTATACCGTAAATATAACCTAAATTTATTTTTGCATGGGAAAGTTTCGAGTAATTAAGCTAGGTAACGCGCCATTTAAAAGCGTTTCGAAAAACGCTTGTACCAGTTTTAATAAAATTTTCCTAGCTATCGCAAGCAGGTACATTACCGTTACTACTCTCGCTACGTAAAGTATCTCCAATATTAACGTTAACGTAGCTAACTTTACCATACCAGATACGGAGGTTATAAAGCCACCTATTAATAAGTTGGACGCCGGGAACCCATTCGTTATAATCCGCGGGCATATAAAGGGAAAGTAGCGTATTAATTAACGTATCTTTAATAAATCCCATTAAAATGGCGAATTTAACGGTGGATTTCTAGGTTATATTACCAGATTTTCTGAGTAAGCCCTCCCCAACATTAAAAAAGACATAAAACCGCTTACGGGCTTTTTATTTTATATTTATAAGCCTAGAGATGACGGATTCATCCTCGTTAAGATCGTCATAATAATCACGAAATATAAATATGAAAGTATTAGGATTATAAATACCGTTATCGTTATTACGAATATAGTAACTATTTATAACAGTTTTCGTAAAACCTCTTGATTATTTACACATTGCCTAAAACTAACTTTATAATATTAATACTATTTTGATACCCATTCAATTTAAGTAATAGCTTAGCTTTTCATACTAGAAATCGTAAACAACTACATTTTATTTAACGAATTTTACACGTAAGGTGTTGGTAAAACGTTCGTATTAGGTAGTAAAATAATTATGCTAAGTCTCTAAAATGTTTGGAAGCTGCTTCTAAACGAGTGCGTTTAGGAATCGTTTCAAGGCTTTAGAGTCCAAATTCGAAAGCTCGAAAATAAAATATAACCTCAGGCTATAACCGTTAAAAAGTAGTTGAAAAACCGTCGGAAAAAGGAATCGAGGTTTATATATAAAAGTTGTAAAGCCTAAGCTATCTTTTAGTATATTCGAATTCGATTTATAAATCTCGATAGAAAGGAGAGGAAAACCCTTTTCTAAGGAGCTGCTATAGAACTATAAAAAAGGAGTGACCAGGTCACGTAACATGTAAGAGTATGTTCTCATGCGGTTTCAATGCGGTTCCAAAGCGCCGTAAAACCACGACAACTACCAGGGCACGATTCATAGTGACCACTAGTTCAGGCACTAGGCTGTAATACATAGATTAATATATCAAGTAGTATTTTCGTTATTTGAATCCTCGTTATTATCTTAACTGTATATGTTTGAACTGTTTATTTATGATATAACTATTCGAGTTGATGGTGTTAACTTACTGATGACACCTTTATATGTATGGTCTGTCATTTGTATATATATGAGCGCATTCCAGTCATTATTTAATCATCTTATTTGCAAAGCGAAAGTTTTTCAACATGAACTTATTTTGTAGATTATTAATAAAACATTAGTTTGTTAATGATTTCATAAAAAAACATGAAAGTATCTCTCTGTTTTTTTTTTCGACTATAATTATCGTAAACTTTATCTTGTCTGAATTTAGTAGTATTTAGGTCAATTAAATTTTATACATAAAGTATTACTTTATCCCGTAATATATATATTTCAAAGTTAATATTATCCACCGATATGGTGTAAAATAATATGTTGCTTTTCCAGTAAGTCTATATAAAAAAAGGGAGTGGAAACCGAAAGTGGTAATTGTTGGTAAGTATTTATCGTTGCAATGAAGTCGATTCGACTCACTGTGGTCAAAGTAACTGATGCTGCATTGAAATTGGTTATGGTTGAGGATTTAATAAGTTCTAAGTTTGTCAGACCACTAGCCGATCTACATACTAATTTGTATGGCCAAATGCTTTGGCATATGCCCCACTTTGAAGTGAGCACCTACTGTACTGCACTTGTAGTGCAGTTTCATAAACTGCAGTCAATTTGCAGTGAGTATAGTTAACTTAACTGTACTGTAATTGATCAGCTAAGAATAGCAGTTAATATTGTTCCAACAATAAGCTAATTGAGGGAAAAATTTGAAGTAATATGGAAAATTAAACATTTAATGAGTTATATGCTTTCCTGTAATTTTTCTTTTTACACATATTATAGATTCTGGCCCAATCGCTAAAAAATGTTTTATTAAAGTCTTCAAATGCGGTACATTTTAGTGATAGCATCCTGTATGAAGCGTATGTTCAAAATTATTGTCGTTATAATTCAAGTTTTATCGGTTATGTATATAGTTATATTGTTGTCCTAGTTGTAAATATGGTTATATTGTTTTAATTGAAAGTATAACTTTATTGGTTATGTTAATGGGTATCGACTTATAATTATTCCTGTTACAGCTTTCAAGTATATATATATCCATCGGATTGACCAAAAAAACCCTTTTGAATTCTTAACGTATTTAGAACGGTTTTCAATAGATTACTAAACTTTGACTGATTGAAATGAAAATAAATATATATTGTCAATATATTCTCAGTAAATTTTTCTTTCTATTCAAATAATTTGAATTTCGTTTTGGTTAATCATAAATTCTTATTTAATTTAAAATTCAATATGAATTCCTATTTATTATGCTCATTCGTTTGTAGAATCTTTCAATTTGTCTTTTCAATTTTCATGTCAAACATTTAAATAGTTTTTGTTTATTTTTGAAATGTGATTTCAAACTTGTTTTAAAGTTCTTAGTTAAACAGTAACGATTAAATAGTAATCCTTTCTTTGTATTTATGTATAAGTTCGACTTATTTGATTATAAAAGCTTTGATATCTAAATTATCGATCAAGTTGTTGATAATTTCTTTACTTCAAACAATGAAGTTTATTTAACTCATTTTTTTGGACGTATCTATAGTTCTATTTATACTTTCGATCATTTTTTATCTTTCCTCTTTAATTATGTAGGGTAAATCCCTTATACATAATTATAAAGAAATTGAATAATATCTTTTAAAAGCTGGTTTTAGAGATATAACTGTAACTTATATTTAAAAAACGTTTATTAACTTTTTCTATATATATTTTACATTCCAGTTCGTATGTTTAAGATTTACTCAGATAAAAACTTTTCGATTTTGTTAAAGGTTATTGTATCTTTTGAATTTGTGAATTCTTCGGAAAATCGCTCTATATAATTTGTCAATTTTGTTTATATCATCTTGGATGTAAAATCGGTAACCTACGAGTCCAAATAAAACTTCCTAATAAATTAATCTCCTATTCCCTTTGCAAAATCCCTAACTCTTACTGTAAATTTCAATTTTTCTTAACATAGTTGATGTTTATAAACTTCAAAAGATACTGTTAATACGTTTACTTCCCTATGGACAACTTTCTCCATTGGTTTTTCTCCTGTCATCATGGTTATTAAGTTTTTTTTTTTTTTTTTTCATGTATTGTCTTTATTCATTTTGTACGTTTAATGTAAAATAATTTCGTGTTGACCTTTTTCGTATAATATATCGTTTTCTATTTTGAACTCCAGACTATTATGAATAAATGACGTTGATAACGCCTTTCTCCAAATTTTATATAGAAATAAATAAATATATTTGTTTTAAAGCTCCACTCAAATCGATTCAATTTAAGAGTTTTATTGCAAAAATTCTTTCTTTAAGGCATTATATTTTCTCTAATGGGTCACTTTCTTATTTTAACTTATGAATCAATCATCCGATTAACTACTTACGATTATCGGTAAAAACCCACTTATCAAGTATTTAAATGCGACTATTTTTTCTATTAGGATAATAATATAATAAAAAAGTTCAAATTAAAGGTTATATGTTGTAAAATTGAAAAGAATCAAGTTATGCCATTACTAATCGATAGCCCAAAAATTAATACATTGAAACACTTGGATCAATAACTTTTTATATAACTGGAAAATAAATTTGTGGTTGATAAAAGTCATAGATAGTTGTTCTCTACTTTGCTGATTTTCCAGATAGTCATTTTGAAGTAGCTAGTTTTTGTTAGACAGGCATAACTATTACCTTTCTAAGTCATGACAGAACTAGTTGTATTTACAAATGGCTTCACTGCTATTACAAACGGTTGTACTGCAATTGAGTTTTCAATGCTATAGTGAGTTTACTTGGTTTGTGCCTGTTGATCAAATCAATATTTTAGCAAGAATATAAATATCAATAAAAGGCTTTAACGATACTATTTGTTCCAGCATTTTATTACCAACTCTAATAGTATTTGAAGTATACTTGTATATAACGAATAAATCATTTCTAATATAAGATATATAAAGGACAGCTATAGAATACAACAAAACCCTAAATATATTAAGGAAATGAGTAGTCAGTTACCAGATTCACGATGATTCTAGTATCAAAAATAAACAGTTAGCAACGAAAATATTATCCTTACCGTTACAAAAAAAAGTTTTCATTCAAAAATAGGTAATTAAAAGAAACTTTACAAAGTCAAAAATATTCCAAACTCAAACATAATAATTAAAACCGTTAATGGTTTTATTACTCATTATACTACATATATGAAACTATACTAATAACCCTTTAAATATAGAAATATTTAAACTTAAAATTCTTAAACCAAGCGAATTACCTAATATAATCCATATAAACAGATTATGAATAAACTCAAAAAACGACGGCACTGTAGACAATGATTCGAAAGAAGGGTATAGAATGAAAAAGGAAACAGTAATGAAAATTATAAGCTAAAATGGATGTATACCATAAGCGACGTATTAAATAAAAAAGTCTAACAGAAAACTGACTGTTAAACTACGCACTAAAAGTAGTATTAATAAGATAGACAAGCTATGAAAAGAAATTAAAATTGATAATTTGAGACAAAAATACCATTTTCCATGTAATAAACTAGTAACTTCGACTAGAGATTCGAATCAATTATGTTGTAACAATAAAAACCTACCAATAAACCAATGAATAGGGATTTCAACTTTTTGATTAAAATATATACCTGTAAAAAAGGGCTAGTTGTTTAAATTTTACCTATTATGAATATTAAAATCGGGGTTAACTCGCCTGTAATCGAGTTTAAATTTCCTACCAACAATATCTTAAGCTTTTAGGAATTAACAGTATTTTTTAAGGTGATGTTAGTTATTTATTCCCTCTCAATATTCAAAATCTCGATCCTATCAACGCGGAATTCAAGGGAGTTTCTCTCGGGGCTAAACCGGATTTAAATAACGTTAAGGCGAGCGTCTCCTGGTATAAGATAGTACCCGAGGCCGTATGGCCACGAGCGTGGCACGACGGTCCTCCCAACCCCAAACGATGGTGGCCCGGTCTTTGTCCAGCATGACTTCAGCGCTCAGAACAGACCGACCCATGTTGTTCCAGGCTGCCCATTTCCTATGGTGGTCCCGTGTGTCCACAACGCCAAAGAGCAGGAAGATGCGGCGAACAAACTCTGGCCGAGGGACGATCTTGAGGGGCGCAGCCTGGTCCCTTTCGGACTGGGTGACGAATCTCAGGGCCAAATTGGTGGTGTGAATGCGAAAGGGTTACACTTGAGGCAGGTACTTAGACTCGAAGTAGCAGATGAAGTCGTAGACGGGCCTGGCTAGGAGCTTGAACTGCACCTGCAAGACCCGTCGCTGGTACCCCCACAAAACACCACATTCCCAATGCCCCAGCGTGATGACAACTGAGTTTCTTGGTGTGAGCAGGCCCTCTGCGGGCGTGAACTCTCCAGGCGCCCGGTTTTCTTTCTGTTGTAAACGTACCAATCTGCTCCGTCCTCGAGGCCCTGAGAACGGATGCTGAAAGAGGTCCATTTTTCGCGACCGCAGTCCATGGGTCTTCCGTCATGGTCCATCCAGGGCTCCGGGCGAGTCGGACTTTGTCGTTCTTCATGGTGTAGCGCATGACATGGTGTTGCACAGCGTTCGTGGGATGTAAGTACCGTGTACGAGGGCCTACAAGAAGGAAGGACCACTTACCTGTGATGACGTGAACTGAATGTTGGGTCCCGGACACGACTCTGTTGCATTCCCACGGGGGAACACCGACTCCGACCCACTCGCTTGGGGCCACCTGTCTCTGCGGCGCCGAACCCCGTTCGGGAGAATCAGAGCTGGCAGAGAAGGCCTTGCTAGCTAGTCCAGTCGATCGCACGTTCTCATCCACGGCAGGATCAGAGCGAAGCGGCTCGGGTGCTCTGGCACCCGAGGCAGGCACCGCCCTCGCTCCTCGTCCATCTTCCATGATATAGATACAGTGCATCCTCATCGAATGAAGTGCTACGTGGCCTAGTAGCCTAATAGGTACCTATAAGGATAGACTTGGGGAAAAACAGAAATTTATTATTCTCAACTACAAGGCAAAGTTTCCGCGAAGGCTTCTCGCGAGGGCCGGGCTTGGGCACGTGGTCAAGGTTCCGAAGCCTAGATGATCGTAGGCCTCAGAGAGGAACAATTAGGTCAAGGGGTGGCGGCCGCCGCCATGCGGCGCCGCGCCAACCTCCGGAGGCCAATCTCAATGTCGAGCAGCTCAGCCTCCCCAGGGGCCGGGACCGCATGAACAAGCTTCTCTTCGGAAATCTCCTCCACACCCCACTCCATGACACGGAACTTGTGCTCATCCTTCAGTCCAGCCACGTGGAGACCAATCTTCTGCGCCCAATCGATGTTCTTGATCGCCTGATCGACACTGAGCCTCTTGTTCTTCCACGCATCCCATCTTGGGTCGTCTCCTGTTGTACACACCTCTCCATATAGCATGAAGATCCTGCCGACAGTCGCAGGCTCCGGCACGACCGTGAGCGCGACGGCATGGCCATAGACATCTTGGGGAACGAACGTGAGGGCGACCTCGAGCTTGGAGTCCAACTCCGCTTCTGCCATCCAGTACGCCATGAACGATTCCCGCCTGCCAGGTGCGTTTGTCAGTATACGGGTCACCACGTGCTGCGCGCCCCCCCTGCCCCCTTTCCCAAGGGCCCGGTGCGGCACAAACAAAGAGGAGGAGGCGCGAAGCAAGGGAGAGAGAGAGAGAGAGAGAGGACACATACATGGCCGGGGTGAGCCCGATGCACGGCAGCGTGCGCTGCAGGTACGCAACGGCGTCGTCGGCCGCGAGCACGACCGCGGTCACGGGCGTGAGCGCGTAGGCGCCGCGCGGCCGCGGGACGGCCGCCCACGACAGGCACGTGTGCCGCGCGCCGCCGCCGTCCGTGAGGAGCCCGTCGCCGCCCCCGCAGACCTTCCACGTGATGTGCGAGCGGGGGCTGCCGCCGCCGCTGCCGCTGCCGCGGAACACGGTGTCAATCCGTGGGCGGAGCGCGGCGAGCTGGAAGTCGTACATCGGGCGGATGGCGACCGTGACGGAGGCTTCTGGGATCGCGGTGCTGGAGAGAAGATGGATGGCGGGCTTGCCCGATCGGTCTTCGTAGACTTCGATCTCATCGCGGTCCTTCATTCCCAAGAGAAGTGGTTGATCGTTGGGGCCGAATTGCTGGCCCCCGTACAAGAACCGAAGGGTCTCCCGCTCGATTCCCACCATTTCAGCGAAGTCATCCATGACTTGCCTGAAGTGGGAACCTGGCCTCATCTTGTAACCAACATGTCCTTCACCTGTGAACGGTCGTCAGTCAGTTGGAAAGAGAGGCGGGCAGGAGACCGTCTACGATCTGCGCCGGCCACTGTTTGGCAACCATCAGGCGGGACTTACAACAGCCGTACAGGCGCATTTCGATCATGGGGACCCACAAGACCCTCAACTCAACACCATTGTAAAGCACGTCGTGTGCGGAATATTCATTATGCTCTTCCAGGTCTTCGCCGAAGCCGTCCATGCAAGGAACGTAGTTCTCCTCGTACAGTGGATACTCCCTGCAGGCGCCCCGAGGACTGTAGTAGAACCTGTATTCCCCGATGCGGGTCAGCGGGACAAGCAACTGCTGGGTAACGTTCAACAGCTCGTCCCAGTCAATCGGTCTTCGGACAAGAACACGCCGCACGCCGGGGCCGATGCCGAATTTGAGGATGACGACCCGGCGGGATCTGGAGAGGGAGTACCGACGAAATGGTCTGGAGTTGAAAACAGAATAATCCATTGTTGCCTGAAGTTGGATTGTTTGGAATGTTTGGACAGTTGGGACAGTTTGGAATGTTTGGACTGTTTGGATTGTTTGGAGTTGAGTTGGGCCGCAGGGGGCTCTTTTGTTTTGTTTCATTACATGCTTGGAATCTGTAGGGTTATGTGTAGGGTTGTGTCGAGAACTATCTTTGTGCGTTACCTATGCATTTGTTATATGCATGTGTAGAAGGGCATGAACCAGATTCTCGAGAAAGCACACCTGGTCCCACACGCATATAGGAGATATTCTTCCGTACAGAATTAATCAGACCTAGTAATAAGTACCCTACCTACAAAGGTATTGTCACCCTAATTCAAAGCTAGCCATGAGCTCAGAGCAGGTGGTTGTTGTTATCATGTGTCACGTGCTACTTGTTGCGTGTCACGTGTCACGTGTCACGTGGCACGTCAGTGGAGCTGTTGAACAGGTTGTTGTTGATATCACGTGTCACGTGTTGCTTGTCACGTGTCACATGTCACGTGTCACGTCAGTGGAGCTGTTGAACTGCACAGCAAAGGCATGGTCAGGATACTCAAATATAAACTCGCACTAAAACCAGTCGTCAAATGGATGCAATTGTGGAAAGGAACAATCACTTCTCATTGCGCTCTATCCACTTGGAGCAATAAGAGTTCCCTATAAGATCGTGGATTGAAAGGTAACTAAATGAAAAGGCTGGTTTCAAGAACTGGTATAGGCTTAACAGGATGATTCACAAGAAACAAAGAATTTTTCCTGTTCTCTTACCAAGATAAACACGATCACTGTGACTTCCCGGACACATCTACCTACCCAGACTATAGTACAAGGGGGCCGGGGATTGGGGATCTCAATGATGAATATTGAGTAACAATCAGGACTCCAAACCAAAATCCCGACAAGTTCCTGGGAAGGTGAGAAGATTTCAGGAATCTGCGGTCAAATATATCAGATGGCAAGTTTGTCACACGCTAGCTCAGACTCCTCCAGCCTCTACCAGGGTCCAGTCTACCACCAAAATTCCCCAAAGAAAGTAAGCCTGTTATATGATTGCTCACCAAGAGAGCCAGAAACACAGTCAACCGTATTGACAGTCCCCATTTCGAGGCATTGTTGGTTCGAGTTCACGGAGGCATCAGGGAGGTGCCTGAGGCCAGGTCATTGATGAAAGTGTTGATAGGCCTTTATCGTTGCAACATAGTCGATTCGAATCTCTGGTCGAAGTAACTGGTGTATTGTATTGAAATTGGTAATGTGTTACTTCTAAGTTTGGTAGACCGCTAGCCGGTCTATACACTAGTTTGTATGGGCAATTGCTTGGCCTATGCCCTACCTTGAATTGGGCACTCCACTGCAATTCACTTGCAGTTAGTATAATGAACTTACAGTTCATACAGTTGATTTGATTGTATTATAGTTAACTGTTATATTAACACTAGCGACTTTTTGATGTGTGCATACATGTTAGTGTAGTTAATTACTAATTAATGATATTAACAGAATACTGTTAGCAGTTTTAATAACTAAGTTTGAGTTAACAATATTTAGGAATTTCAACAGATTAGTCCATCTGCCTGGCTTCCGCTACACAAAGATTTCGCTTTGTAATAGTAAAATTAGCACGTTTATTATCGATATGTCGTTTTGGATATTAAGGGTATTGTGAACATAAAGTTTAGTAAATTTCTTTCGCAAGTTTTTTGAAAGCTTTATCATATGCTGTATCCTTTTTGTGTGTATTTCATAATAAAAAAGATTTACTCGTTAAATAAATATATGTTCCAAAAATCAATTAAGTTAGTATCAAACTATCAGAGCTTATGGTATTATTTAGGATATTGACCACTATTTCAAAACAGACCTCCTAGTTTATAAAGCTTCCAATATTTAATATAAAGATTTTATATGTCTGTTGAAGTAGCGTATATAACTTTTTAACTTTTCTGATACTCTAATGAGTTTTAATAGGTACCTATTTTTATTAAACTCTTACTATCTTAGCATTAGCTTAGAATTCTTCCGCCGCATAGTTAATACTGATATAGTATATGATAAAGTTGAGTAATCTTAGGTAAAGATTAATATAAAGTATCTTAAACGCTCTTTATGTATCTTTTGTCAATAGTGATTTGAAGAATTGAATGTTGTAAAAACAGGTTGCCAAGTTCATAATGTAGAGAATATATTTGTTTTCTAAGTAGAAAACGTTAGCCAACATCTTAAAATTAATGTTTTTGTCGTTTTTTACGGTAAATGTAAACTTTTGAAGTATTTAGACGAGAGTTTAGTAATGGTGGCAACGCTCTTTAATAGATTTTACTGCATATTATTCTACATTTTTATACCTTGTGGAGTTAACGATTTCGTAAAGCGTTTTGACGGCCTAGTAATTGAAGGGATGATTCAATTAACGTATTTATGACTTTATTTAGTTCATCATCATTTCTTTTAAACTTGAAAAATAAAAATATAAGTGTTTTAATAAAAAGTAAAAGGGAACTTCCGGCTTTTTTAATCTATTTTATTAGTGTTAACATTGATATTAACGACGAGAACCTTTATGTTTATTAAGTAAAAAAGGAATAATGTAGGGGATTTGAAGATATGAAAAATAACCGGTTGAATCATTGGTTCCATAATCGTTAAATACAATAACAATAGTTTTACACTAGATCTGAAGTCAACTTTGGCTTTGACGTCATCTTAGTTATTGATTTTTAGAGAGGTAATGCTTTCACATCATATATATATATATATTGCGAATATCCCACTATTAAATGTTGTATCGCCCTCATTTTCAATATAATTTCTTAAAACGAATGTTTTTCGTAACAATTACAAAGATTAATGGTATATAAAGGGTAATAAGCTTGTTGTTTATAATAAAAGTAAAGGATTTTTACTATTAAGCGGTAGAAAAAGGTGTGGTTACCTAATTACCTGATTTTTTTAAAAGTAGTTTCTTCATGTCACGCAATTTTTTTTAATTTGTTATTTGTAACATGTAATCTATATTCGTCATTCTAGTTTTCGACATGATTCAAGCCAGTCTTCTCAAAAGAAATAGGTAGTTGGATGTAGTGCTTTACCTGTTATTTATGGCTTTTAGCAGCAGGGTAATAACTTAATTAATAATAGCATTTACTGTGTTGGTAGGCCTTAGACGTTACAGCGTTGTCGATTCGATTGGCTTTCGAAGTAACAGTAGTATTGAAGTAGTCAGATGGTGGATGTATCGTTCTAGGTTTGGCAAACCGCTAGCCGGTTTACACTGTAAATTGTATAGTCCAGTGCTTGGCTCGTGCCCTAGAGTGAAGTGTAGCGTATTGCACTCGACTTAAACTCAATGCGGTAAGTCTGCACAACGCAATAAACTCAACTTGAAATTTAGTATAGTAAACTTTACTGTAAGTAAAGTTGACCCACTGCATTGCATATAATATTATTCTAATACTAACTTTTTTTAGTTTGTACGCGTATGCCAGTGTAGCTAACCGATCTTTTCCGGTTACCACAGAATTACCTCCTCATTATCTAGCCAGACCCCATATTAATTCCAGTTGACCTCCATACTGTATTGCGCCCAATTACATGCAAATTGGTCCCAATTAGCTTCAATCGCTCCGTCGCTCCGAGGTCCTAGTTTATTAACTCATAAAAAAAGTTTTTTCGCCACTTAAACTTTGCTATTTAAATAGATCACCATTATCAATCCCCTAACAGTTTTCCAATCTAGCATATCCCTATCCGCCGTCACGTAACTTAGGCTTTCCGGGCGGCCTTCCATATAGCCCTCGATACGTACAGTTAGCCTGTTACTATTCACAAACCTCTTTAGAGCTTTTTTTGGCGATTCTTTCGTTATAGCATTAACAAGGTTATCTTTACTATCGATCCATCGAAACTCCTCGATTTACCTTATTTTTTATACTTGATGGAATGCCATTATGTCGATTATCAGGCGCTTTTCACTAATGGTTCCGAGCTTTAAAACGCATTCAAAAAGGCTTTTTAAGTCGGTACAGATTACTACTGAGATAAAAGGAATATGTAACTACCTGGTAATGTAGTTAAGGGTCTTTTACATTGCTATACCTATATTAAAGCCCGTTATTATAATATAAACTTCCGATATCAATACGTTTCATATAATCTTTTTACATTTAATAAAGATTACCAATAATATTAAACTGATCTTCCCGCTTATTCTCATTAACGAATATTATTAAAAAACTGATATTTAAATATAAGAGAGTGTTAATTGTAAAAAACCTATTTATAAAAATTATTACCTTAGCTTTTAAAAAGTCGATTAATACTATATTAGTTCCGCGGTCTAGGTTTCGCATCTGTTACTACAACCTTTTGTTTAGTCGATTAAAGCATTTATCCGTTAGTATTTGTATTTTTACTGTAATGAATAAATTGTATAAGGCTTTCAATTAATATAGGGTAATGATATAGCTACTCTGTATATACTGTTTTAAGTACCATTAAACTCTAGCCTTATTAACCTTATCGATTTTGGTAAAAATAATTCCTTAACCCTTTTGGTGAAAGCTTAGGCCGTTATTAATATTAATTATATGGATTAACGATTTATTAAAGTTAAGTTAGTTATTTTTTTGTCAATGTCATTATTGGCTGATCATTTTGAAAATTGAAATCTTGAATCGCCTGTTATTTTAATAATATAAAGCTAGTCATTCCGACGAAAAGGGTATCATTAGTTTATATACCTACTATGCCGAAGTCTTTCTTTTACATTATTAATGAGTACGGATTATATATTAAAAACTTTATCGTTAAACGCGATTTAAAGTACAACTGGTAAGTTAGGAACCAGTACATACCTACTTTAACTAATCTATATAATGATTTAATATAATGTATTACTGTTCTTACAGGATTAATGGTACGTAGCTTTTTGGGTAGTTTTAGTAGTGTAATCCTTTATAGATTCGTTGTTAACTATATAGAGACTTATGTAATATTACAGTTATTAAATATAAATTTGATTTTAAACCTAGTTAATAAACTTACTACTAAGGTAATTACTTAGCATTAGTTAATCTTCTCAATCGTTAGCGATTACGTAAGGATTTAGTTTTGACTTTTATCGTCGTATCCTCAAGTAATTAGTCGTAACTTTTCGTACGGCCACCCTGTGGTTTTACCCTGAAATTCGTAAATAATCCTGGATTTAAAGATCGTAACATTTGTGTCTTAAAATTAAAAGTTAGTTTTCCGTACAAATTATACTACACTTCGAATTAGTAAGCAGTCGATTTCGATCTTATTACTTTCCTTAAAAGGTTTACCGAATGTTTTAATAATCCCTTATATTCTAGGCTTTATTACCAAGTTTTTGTCATCCTTTTTTCTCATATTTACCTAAACAATATTATAAATAAGACCCGGTATATATTTCTCTTCTTTAACGTTTTCTTCTGTTCTTTAGGGTCGCTCGTGCCAGTAGCGTTTTCTTGGCTTATTAACAATGTGTGGAGGAGGTTCGTATTAGCTGGATTGTTTTGTTTAAGATACTTAAGGGTCTCATTTTTCAGTACCCCTAATATAAGGCTTTACCTGGATGTTTCGAAAGGATATAAGGCCGTTAGCAGTTTGAATAACTATCTTCAAGTATATAATACTTAATATCTTATATAGCCCTTTCTATTTACCCGGCTTTCGCTATACAAGAATTTCAATTTATAATGGCAAAAAAAATACGTCGATTGTCGAAAGACCGTTTCTGGTGTTAAGGGCGTTATTAATTTGGCGGTGTGTTTATCCTCTTCGTAGTTCTCTTGAGGCTTTACTATATGCTGTAATATGTTTCTAAGTACTTACTGAAAGCGAAGATTTACTCGTCAGGCATAGGTATTTTTCAAAGATCAAGAGCGTTAGTATTGTACCGTTGGGGCTTACGGTGTTATTAAGGCCTTTTAATACAATTTATAGGCGTGCCTACAGATCTGTAAAGCTTCTGATCTCTAACGTGAAGATATTGTACGCTCGGCGAAGTTGAGCGTATGCCTTTTTAACCTTCTCAATGCTCTAATAAGCTTCCACAGGTACCTATTTATATTAGATACCCATTTCTTAATATTCTCTTACAACTTTGCCGCCATTAAGTTTGTATTAATATCGTAAACGACGAAGTTAGGTAAACCTATGTACATGTTAATCAATAATATCCTTAATGTTTTTTACATATCTTTTGCCAAAAGGAACTTTAGGGGCTTAACTTCGTAAAAAAAAGGTTACGAAATCAACTATGTAAAGAATAGACTTATTATCCAAGTAGAATACATTAATCAAAATCTCGTAGTTAAAATCTTTATCGTCTTTCAATATCAATTTAAATCTCTGGGGGTTTTAAATATACGTTTGGCAGTAGTAGTAAAGTCTTTTAATAACTTTTAGGGCAATATATTCTATATAGGTATACCCTGCAGACTTTAAAACTTTATAGAGTTTATTAATAGTTAGGTAATTAAAACTCCATTGTAGTTAACGTATCTCCGGCTCCCTTAGGTTGAACACTACTGCTTCCGGACCTTAAATATAAAACTATAAATACCTCCACTTAAAGTCAAGTAGAAACCTTTAGATATTTTAACAAGCTAGTCTTAGTTAATATCCAAGTTAATTTCGAAGGCCTTTATATCTCTTAAATAAATTAGGAAAAGAATAAAGGACTTAAAGATGTAAAATGTAATTGCTCCTATAATAGTTTAAATCATCGTTATTCATAATAATAATAGTTGTTCGCCTAGGCTGAAACCAACTTTAGCCTTACCCGCATTATCAAGATTCATCTTAATAGATGTAATACTTTCTCTACGCAGTACCACGTACTACAAATAGCCTTTTATTAAGTACCTTGTTACTTCTTTGTTTAGTATAATACCTTTAAACGTGTAATCCGCGTAACGACCGCGAAGCTTGAAGGTATATAAAGAATTAGGGGTATAATGAAGATAAAGTCAAGGGTTTTCACCACCTAAGCGGTACAAAAAGACATAGTCGGCTAGTTACTAGGCTACCATACTAGCAGTAATATCTTCGTATCTCTTAATTTACTTAGAGGTATTGCTATTAATTGGCTTACCCCCCTCGAAGTTTATAACCTAATCTAAGTATTTCTATTTAGAAGTTATGGGGTATTAAATGTAATACATTATCTTTTTGTTTTTTCTCTTGGTAAGGGGGGTGCCGAATTAACTAACCACTAGTTTTACTATAAATCTAATGTCTTTTACCACTATTACGACAATAGTATTAGCGGTTAATAGGTCTACCTGTATCTTATTGGTGTTAGCGTAGGTGCTACCTTTAATCAAGGGCCGAGGTTGATGGACTAAACCTTAGGCGTTATAGGCGTCCGTACTTATGGTCGACATAATCAACCACTGTAAGGTCTACTTTATCCACGTTCAAAAAGTTGCTGGCTTAGGGGTAAATATAAAGTAGGTTTAATATACGTGCCATTACGGTAGCAAATGAGAAACGTAATTAGCTAAAAAAGCCTTCGTAAGTAGTACCTATACGTTATAAGATGTATTCGAACTTATTAACGCCCGTAACTATTGCTCGTACCTGCTCATAAAGTGTGGCTTCACTAGTGTGAGCCTTTCTTATTACTTTTTGACATAATATCAACTTTTAAAACATTTGGTTACGAACGTCCATTAGTAATTCCGCCTCTTTCCTCTTTGCTATTATTATAGTCCACCGCATAGTGGCTGAATTTATATAATATTACGCGAGGTGAACGTTTTACTGGAAGTAAACCTTTATGCCATCGTAGATGTCGCGAAACGTGGTAACACTAGTTAGAAAGGTCAAGTAATAGTTCTTGGCATAGCTTGTAAGGATTTCAGGAAATAGTACGTAAAACCCAAAAAGGAGTACCTTTATCTATTTATAAATGTTTAAAAAGGGAATTATCTTAATTTCAAGCAGGTTATAAAACATCTTGTTATACTTTTCTGTGTTATCCTAGATCTTAGCGAAGTCTGTCATCAGTTTATAGCCAATATTAACTATTTTAATAGGTCTTAGAAAAAGGTTGCGACAGTCACCCAAAATCTAGGTAATGTTTCCTAACGGTTTAAGCCTTGGAGGCTCCGAGGTATGGTATTAGGGGTAATTAATAGTCGTCTAACCTGAGGGGTACAGTCCTGTAGTAGGACTTATAATCGGTTTTCGTACGTAGATAAGCCGAAAGGGAAAGGGTTCTTAAGGTGCTTAACGATTATATTAAAGGTTTATAGGCATTTAGGGGCTCTAAAAGACTTGAATATCTTACTTAATTAACTGGTATATAATGCCAACGTCGATACCTCTTACTGCGTTGGCAGCTGCTTCTTCACGCGCTCTACCACCGTGAAGGGCGTACTCCGCGCTATTACGTGGGTGTGCTGGGCTACCGGGAAAATTAACAGGCTCGTCCTCCACACGTAAATATACTTAGCTTGGCTAGGTGTAAAAGGGAGGTCCTCTGGAGCGTGTGTATAGGCGTTAAGGTTTCTCAACGGCTTTGCCTTTGCCTCGAGGGTCCTATGAGCATTCCTCAAATTAGGTCAATTCAAAAAAGGCTTCTTCCATTCCTTTTAAAGCCCTTTCGAGTATGTAAATCCTACTCCTCTTAACTTTAATCTTTAACTTAATCTTAACGTAACGTTAAATAGTCTTCTATATGTTTAGTATCCAGTGGTTAAAAACCTCGCAAAAGTCTTAAAAAGCGCTGGTGACGCAACCAAACTCTTTCTCGACGTCAGTTACGAGAATATACTATCTGACTTAGTTATTCAGGTAGGCTTTAGTCAAGGATTTATCAACATCCGTAATCCAGAGGTCATAGTCGTAATTGATAACGGAAACTGATCCGAGGTTTCTAATTACTTCTTTCCTCTTGGAGTTATTAATAGCGTCAAAGTGGGCGCTAGCGACAAATATCTTGATAAGCGTATAGGGCAAGGAACTTGGTGATTTTAAATGTATGGATTTAGCGGTTCTTAGGCGTATAAACTTGGTGATTCGGGGCGTAAGGACTTAGTGTTTTGGCGTAAAGTTGTGTGGAAACTTGGCGGCTTGGCGAAAGGTCGCGCAATATGGTTTTTTTCGGTATAGCTTAATTTTTTCGTTTGAAACAGCGTGCTTTGGGATCGGCGTGGCGTGGGGAGTTTAAAAAAAAAGTATAGTAAAGGTTTAATGTAAAAGGTAAGATCAGAGTTCGTTATTGATATAGGTTAAGGGTAAAGATTGTTTGTTTGGCTGTAAAACTTAGTCGTTTTTCTTATGATGGTAGCACCCGCAGTAATACTGACTTAGTCGTTTGCAAACTTTCCGTACGCATTTTGAAACTTCTGACAGTCAATATCAACCTCTTTAAAAAGGATCAATACAGATTTCTTGGTGTTTTCGATAGCGATACCGTCGCTAACTTCTAGATTGCCGTTGGAAAACTGACGTAACCCAAAAATTTTCTCTGTTTTCCTACCGTTGGAAGACTGGAGCAGTACTCACAAAGGCTCTTCACAAGAATCTTTCCTCTACTCTAGCAATAAACGCAGAGTGTAACTAGAAAGTAGCTTTTTTTTTTTTTTTACTAAGCCAATATGTACTTAACCTAGCAGACAAGCACTCATCAGTGTTGGTAGGCCTTAGACGTTACAAAGTTATCGATTAGATTAGTTTTCGAAGTAACAGTAGTATTGCAGTAGTCAGATAGTAGATATATTGTTTTAGGTTTGTCAAACCGCTAGCCGGTATACATTGTAAATTGTATAGTCAAGTACTTAGCCCATGCCCTAGAGTGAAGTGCAGTGTACTGCACTCGACTTACACCCAATGAGGTAAGTCTCCACAATGCAATACACTTAACTTGCAGTTTGGTATAGTTAACTTTACTGTAAATAGAGTCGACCTACTGCACTGCATGTAATATTATTCTAACAATTTGCTGTCAATCTGATACTTTTTATTATAATTACAATGATAGTATTTTGGGCTACTAAATTCGTTTAGGTTTTAGTTACCTTATTGTAGTTAGTATGGCTTTCAATTCAGTAGCCTTTGACTAGATTTTAAGTCTGTCAACCTATCATATTTGCAGTTGACATAATATAGAATTACAAGATTTTCATCGTTTTATTTATAAAAACTGTTATCTAAGGAGAATATATTAATTGTATTTGACGTACACGTTATTATACTCGTAAGCAAAGACCGTAATTAGTTAAATAAGTTTCCATAAGTGGTATGTACACGTCACTACAAGTATTTCAACTCGCTAACATTTATGACAGTTTCACAAACCTGCTTGCGAAGTATAGATTTTCTAAAGTATACATTTCCCATTACCTATTAGTATAGCATCAGTTTGTCAAGTATTTAATTAATTATGTTTACAAGTATTTCCTCCTTTTTCATTTAGTTATTATTCTCGTTTAACGAATCATAGCCTCATTTACGTGTTAATGCGTGAGGTAAATATCGTATTTGAAATCAACATTTATTCCGTTATAAGTTTAACGGAAAGTGTATGCCTTAGTTAAAAATATTGGAAAGTAGCTTTTGGCGTATCCTTGAAAATTTTTAAAGAGTAATAAACAAAAACCTCGAAGTTGAACATATATTTATTTACATATTTCACAAGACGGCATCATCTTCGTTTCAAGTAAATTATCAAGTTTCCTATTATAGATCTCTATGCTATTATAAAATATAGTGACATTGGTTACGAGTTTCTAATCAATAATAATTATGTTAATCTGATTAAGTAGTAGATTATAATAGTTGTTTCAATAGAAAATCGTGTTTTTTATAGTTTATATAAATTTTAGACATTTTAAGTTGCGATGATGAGGGTAGTTTCCACTTGTTTGGGTTAAGTAGTAAAGTTTTGTAATATGATTTGTAGTGGTTTACGTGTTTAAGTGTATCTTTTTAGGTTTTATGTGGTCGTATTACGCGAAACTTGACCTTAAGAATAACTTTAACGGTTTTGATGGTTTCATTTTTAATTATATGTTAGATAGCATTGATATTCATTCCAGAAATTGAATTAATAGCCGTCTTTTAATGTACTCTCTTTTGGACAAACGGGTATTTTGCGTCGTTATAGGTAGAAGTTAGATTTTATAATAAATTAATCCGGTTTTCATTGCCGGAATATGAAAAGTTGTTCAAAGGGATAAAGGTTGAAATTAATTGGATATTTAGGAGTGGTGTTGAAACGTTTTTAAGGGCGTCAGAATTCGTTAGCGATGGGTTTTTCCTTTTTTTTTCGTAAGTTTCAAGGTTAAGAAAATGGGGGGAAATTTTCCAGTTAAATTATTTTCAAAAAGGTTGATACCAATCCATTTGTGGTTTTGTCAGAAATCAAGATATTTTGCTTATAGACCTTTGTCTTTAACTTAGCTTAGACCTATTTTTAGGCAGTATTTTACATATTAATAGTTTTGCTGGTAGGTCTTTATTGTTGCAATCTAGTCAATTCGAATCGTGATCGAAGTAACTGGTGTATTGCATTACAGGTGGTCATGTGGTTACTTCTAACTTTGGAAGACCGCTAGCTGGTCTACATGCTAATTTTTATGGCTAACTGCTTTGGACCGTACCCCAACCTGAAGTGGGTACCTACAGGACTTGACTTACAGTCAATGCAGTCAAATCCCCCAAAATACAGTGAATTTGCAGTCGGCATAATCAACTAACTATAAGTATAGTTGATTTGACTATACTGAAATTGACTGCTTTCCAACAGGTTTAGTCGTTGAAGAATTGACTAAAGTTTTAGAAGTCGTGAGCATTATAACCAAACTATTCGCTAGAGTTTGACTTGAAGATGTACCAGCTTACGGAGTTGGTCAAGTGTTTCCTTAGTAATAATTACGTTAATATTCTTACCTCATAGGTTTTCTTCGTAGTACATAGAGAAAAAGTATTCACGCGATTTAATTTCTTTAGTTTAGTGTTTTCAACAGCTATTTTAATGCTTCTGCCAACGAATTGGCGTTATATTAGGTGGGGTTAGAATTTAGTGATTTCGAAGCGATGTTCCTTGACTTTTCTGTAAGACTTGACGATTTTATGTGTAGGATAAGTATGTTTTTATATTTTCGAATTTGTTAATTTCTCAATATAAGAAGGAAGGGATAAATATTGTGTAAAACTTGAAATAAAAGATAAGTTGTTGTTATAGGTCGTTTATTATCTAAGTCGGTTATTGTTCCTTGCAATAAAGGTGTTAGACTAAGCGATTGGTTATTATAATATAATTTAGCTGGTTTTCAAATCTAAGTGTTTTGAAAACTTGGCAATTGATTTTTAACGACTGATTTTGAGACTTTTGGCGGTTCGTCTTAACGTTTCCCCTTAAAATTTGTTAAATAATGATTTATTGGTGTTGTTAATGGGGAAACCATCGCAAATTTTAGACTTCCGTCGAAGAAAGACGCAATTTATAAGTCTTTTCTACTTATTTTCGTAAAAATACAACGTACTGCATAGATACCTGCCGCAAAAATCTTTTCTTAACATTGGTATTACATAAAGCATAACCTTAAACTAGTTTCTTTTATTAACAAAGCTTATCTTTTATTAACTACATAAACAAAAATTAGTATTATCATGATTTTGGACGTTACATATTGATTTATTTCAAAGTATGATTTAAGTAAAAGTATTATAATAATAGTCAAGTGGTACAGGAATGAATATATATAAAAATAAAACGTGTAAAGTTACTAGGTCAGAGCTGCCGCTGAAAGTGTTTAGATACTGTCCATAATCCTCAATAAAGAAGAAGAAAAAGAATAAAAAGAATAAAAAGAAAAAGAAAAAAAGAAGAAGAAGAAGAAGAAGAAGAAGAAGAAGACCTATGCTAAAGAGCTATTATGGAGATAATAATAGGGAATATCTTAATCACATGATTGTTAACAAGATGTCGGTATACTCGGAAGCAGCTTAGAAACAACACGAAAACATGGTAATCGCCAGGGCTAGATCACTAGTAACTGCTAGCTTAAGCGTCAGCCTGTAATGTCACCTCAGTCCAACCTGTGTTTCCTCCATGACAAGCTGTAGAAGGTGCTTACCAGCCGTGAAACGCCCTGGTATATATTAAAAAATGCCGGAATGTTTCGGTGTGTTTCGTAGAAACGGAGACCCGCTTATAAGTAGCGTAAAATTACCTGTTATGGTATAAAATATGCTCTCCTCTCGTATAGCGCTTTGACGTATCGTGAAGTTGCCATTTTGCCACAGATCGCCTTGAAATATCATTAAAGATGCTGGCGTTGATTCTGGCAGGGCAGTTTTCCCTCTGAATCAATAGTTTATTCCATAATACTATAATTATAAACTATTTTCTTGAATGATAGAAAAAACTAACCACTTGGTACTATACCTATCATTCTTTACCCAATAATTTTATTTTTTTATCGGTAAAATGAATATCAGTATAGTTATAGCTTTTCATAAGTCTATTTGTAATATAAATCCCCCAATTTACAACTGTTTTCAACTATTGACGAGAAATTAGTTTCCTTATACAATGCTTATTAATACCTGGACAAACGATACGCGTAAGCAAATTCATTTTAAGTGTATTCATTAAATAATTTATAATATTTTTAAGTTCTGATTAAAGACTCAAGGCAAATTCAAAAGTTTTGGAACAGTAGTTAATTGCAGTACTATGAGTTAACTATATTATCAATTAAATTGACTATACCAACTGCAAGTTGAGTGTATTATTTTCGGGTTAACTTTATTAATTGTAAATTCAAGTACAATATGTGTCCACTTCAAACTCGGGCAAAGGCTAAGAAATTGGCTACACAAAATTAGTATGCGGATTAGCTTGCAGTCTGCTAAACCTAGAACAATAAATATTCCACTTAACTACATAATACTACTGTTATTTCGACTACGATTCGAATCGACAACGTTGCAACGTCTAAAAACCTATTATTAGCAAGTTATTTCAACCATGATCATTGTTCATTAGGTTAAACACAGATTGGATAGGTAGAAAGAGAACCTACTTTCTGGTTATTCTTTGTATTGTAAGAGAAAGAAAAGATTTTTACGAAAGGCTTTTAAGAACTGCATTGGTTTTAATGGAAGTAAGCAAAGGATATTTCTAGTTTGCGTCTGTTTTTACGGTAAACTAGGGGTGTCGTCGCTATTAGTATTGAAAACAATATGAAATCTCTATTAAATAATATTAAAACAAGTTAATATTGATCCTTGAAATTTGAAATCATTAAGAAAGCGATTACTAAATTGTTTATCAATTTATAATTGGTAGACGAATGAGTCGTTACTACTATTACAGGTACTATGAGTGTAAATTACAAATCGAAAAACGATCAAATTCTACGATCTTTAATTATAAACAACAGTGAAAAACAATCATTAACCTTTTTTCTTACACCAAACTTCACCAGTTACTAATTTCATCTATCAATACATTAAAAGATTGTTAATCAGATACGTTAGTCAATGGATTAAGATTGTAATCACAAGCAAAAAAACTAAGAATTGTCAAGTCGCGACAAAAAACCTACGTCATGCAATTTTAAATATAATTACGCTTTTAAAACGCCAAATTTCCTCACTAAAATCACGAAGTTTTTATATTATTTAAATTGAATTTAACTGTCCATATGAAACATTAATATGGATAATTAAAAATAAATGAAAAGAATTAGGGCTTTTTGGACCTGTTTTTTCAAGTACTTTAACGAAAAAATTTGGTTTAAGGATTAGAACGAGATTGCAATTAACGAACAATAAACCAATTACGTAAGCAGGTACATTTTCGATACAGACTTCGGCAAACACTTCAGCCGCGGCGCTAGCGTTTTCCATGACTTTCATGAGTTTTTCAATTACTAGACAATTGATATTTGAAAGATAATGAAACGTACGGTTAAGAATAAATTGAGTCTGAAGGTTCATTGATGTCCAATTTACGTCTTAGAAAATAAATGATTAGAATGATTGAATACTTTCTTCAAACTGTCTTAACTTAAAGACTGCCTTTAAGATCCTTAATTGTAAAATCTAAGAGGAAAAATGAATAGAGTTAACGATTATTCGCGCCTTAACACACATTTTAAAAACCACTGCTCCTTAATCCTTAGTTAAGTTAAACCTTTAATCCTGCCAGAATTAATTATCGATACTCTAAAGATAAGAAATCTATTGGTTTGCTTGATAGTCCAGTACCAACTCGTGACAACATTGAATACACGCTTAGTAGAGACAAAAAATGTAAATTAGAGGCCGCCAACAAGGTAAAAAGAATCAACGTTGGCGTTATATAACGATTAATTAAGTAAGATTGTTAAGTTTCTCAAATTTTCTCTGATAATCACTCAGTTCCTCAAACTACTTAAGGTTTTCATTAACATCATCAAGTTCTTTAAGGCGAAGCTTTATATGACAGGTACGCTTATGCACATGAGCCTATTACAGGCTTTAATATAGGAATTTACCCTTAGGGACAAACGACTGGTAATTACCCCTACTATCACGACTCTAAAATTCTAGCATTCGAGTTAAGAAAAACCATTAACGGTTGAAGAGACTTTAGTAGTCTTCCCAACAAACTAATTAAGATGGTAAACATTAATTACAAATTCTTTACAGATTTCGCCAAGATTTGGAATAACGTAGAGAAGTATAATAGTAAACCTTATAATCTACTTAATATGAAAACGATATTATTTTTTAATATATGAAAGTGGATGGAGGTTTAACCTTTAGGTTTACCATTACTGTTTCAAAAATCCCTTACAAGTTATGTAAAGAATTATCATCTAACCCTTTTGGTTAAGATAAGAACTTTCTCCAAAGTTTACAATAATATAGTGAGTTATTTAATATATGACATCCACTTTACATAATATTATACGAATTATACTACGATAAGGTAAGTATGGATATTACTATATACCCCTACAGCTAGTATACATAGGCTAGGTAGAAGTGCAATATATTGCAAGGTGCAATACTGCAGAGTGCAAGATAATATATCACGTTATAGGCTGAACTCTTGCAGAGTGCACGATAACATGTTACGCTGCAAGCTGTACTCTTGCAAGGCGCAAAGAACATCATGCGTGGAGCGGTTTGGAAGGGGTATTCCAGAGCGTATGGCAAAAGGACCACTACCCGAAAAGGAGGTTTATAACCTCTTATCCGTAGCGTGTACTCTTTGGAATTCTTTTTTTAATTTATTTATCTTTTACTATAATACTAAACTTTTCGATTACTTGTCGTTTATATTTAGGTAAATAAGAGACCTTACCGATAACAATTAATAACTGATCAGGTTGATTACATATAGTTAAGAAAAAAAAAGATAAACTGAGGTTAAATACCTATAACTGGATACTATAGCGGTTCCAATTGAATGTACTTTACTACTACACCTTATAAGAAATATACGGGAGTGTGGAATTACTCGGAAGCAACGTAAAATTCGAAACGTAATAGAGCTGTAAAATCCGAAGAAAATTTAAAAAGAACTACTTCACAACGATATTATTAATCAAATGGTGCCCTGTTAATTAAAAACCTCGTTACGTTAACCGTTAACTTGTATTGGCGCTTTAAACGTACCCGTGTACTTTTTAAAAGGCGTTTTATTACGTATTAGGCTACGTAAGCCAAAACCACCAAGTTTCGGAACCCTTCGTTTGGACCCACCCGATCTGAACACAGTATCCAAACCACTTACGAAACTTAAAAGAGGTTAAAAATACAAAATTTAAACCGTTTACCAAACCTAAAAGTGGTTACGAATAAAATATCCACGCCGTTTACTAAATTTAAAAACAACTAGGATTATAATACCCAAACCGTTGGAAACTACCAGAAGCGGTTATAATATAACAATCCGGACTGTTTATCAAACACGAACCAAGACCCATACATCAGATTATACTATACACCTCCTTTATACCTATACGTTTAACCTATTTACCTCTCTAGAATTAGTGTTATAGATTTTAAATTTGATATTTACGACGTTTAACAGCCGCTTAGCTTATATAACATTAGTTAACATCAATTAAACCAATTTAAAACGTTTAACTAGTTTATAGTTATATTTAGTTTACGTGTTATTTTAAACTTTATTCATATCAATAAACATTAGAAACTTTACTTTAATCGCATTATGTATTTTATTTGTATTACATTTGCCGTTCATAAAACGAATTACCCTAAACTTTGAAATTTAAACGTACCTAAATCTAATCACGACGCGAAACCACTAATTTACGCCGCTTTAAACATTATAGATACACATAGCCTACCTATTCCAAGTATACCATAACTTCACTAGTAACGGATTTGGTAAAGTCCAACGAATATATGGAGTACCATCTTATATAAACATCGTTTTATAGTAATATTTTAAATTATTTAAACCATAACCTATAAAGCAATAAAATCGAGGTATTAATAAATTATTTAGACATTTATATGGCGAATACGTATGTTATCAATATAATATTTAACTACTATGACGGAAAAATTGAAATACGCCACTTGTTCGACAATTTTAAAGGGAATTTTGCGGATGAGACACCATATATATGGCGTATAGTTGATGATACGATTGCAAAAATATTACGAAAACAATTAAGAAGCAAAGGTATTAAAACAACCGGTGAAAATAAAAGCCGTATTGCAAAAGAATTGTGAGTAACAGCCAAACTTATACAAATTCTAAAGAAAATAAACGATAAAATGATAAAATGAAACTTTATAAAAGAATACTAGTTAAAGAAACGTTAGGAATTCCTATTTAAGATAACGGACCAGAAACGAAAAAAGCCTCCGCAAATGGAAATAAAGCGCTTAGTAAGGCTGAACGCCCGCTGCAAAGCCAAAACTGAGCTGGGTAAATCTACGGAGGAGAAAACCCTGTAACAATTATCTACAACAAGGGTTAAATACGAACTCTTCCCGAAACATGATTTTAAATATAGGCTAATATAAGCCCACGCCCCGGATGTTGTTAACAGCCAGCTTAGTTACGAAAAGAGAGATACGAATAGCGAAAACACCTCGCTCCAGAAATTAATAAGCGGTATAAAACGGTAATACGTACCCTATAAACTAATATCTACCAACTATAACCCTTACCGTAATTTCCTACTGTACCGTTTTTCCATTGATAAAAACGACCTTATAAAACTTATCAACTTCGTTAAACTTTTGGATTAGAACAAGAATTATAACTGTAAACTATACGATATATTCGATAATAAGATACGTATTATACTTCATATATATATAAAACTGGATATCGAACTATTTTGGTTTTGAGTAATTTACCCGACATATTATTTGAATAAGTGGTAAAAATGGTATATGTATTACTTCATGTAAGTGGATACTTTGATAAAATACTATAGCTGCCTGAAAATACATTTTGATTCAAAAATCAACTACGAACTTTACGATAGAGATTGAATTTGCATAACCTGGAAATTAGTAAAAAATCAACGTAAAAACGCCGATAAAAACCTATAAGAGGTCTTTATCGCTTTACTAACTAAATGCCGAAAGTATTAGGAAGCCTTTAGACTAAAATACAAAGATGATGAACTATTTCTTTAAGTAGTAATAAAAGCATACCGTAACAGACCAAATTTCCACCTTATATTATTTGAGCCGGAAGAAGACTTAAAAGCCTTTTATTTTAGAGTTATAATATAGTTTAATATATTCATAGCTGACATAATGAAAGGCGAGAATTGAATTACTAAAACAGACCTCGCTGAAATAATTTACCACGTTTTGAACCGAATGTCTTCAAGTATACTGAAAGTAAAGTAAACGACCCAAATACGGTTATTAAAAAGGGAGATATCAGGGAGGGAGCCCTAGGAATAAAGGTTAAGGAAGTTATAATGGAGGACGATCCTACGATTAGGGACGAAACTTACTACGGTTATAGTAATACCTACAAAAAAGTATACAAAGCCCTCTATATTTGTAAAAGCGTTATATAGTATACGGAAAAAACGACTACTAGTTTATTAATTACCCAGATTACAATAAATTCGAATTAAACGATAGTTTTAGGCCTATTATGTATTGAAGGACCGGATAAAATTTAATTTCGTAGTATACGTAGTAGAATCCGAAAGTGTAGATTATAAACTTAACATTTACCTTTACGAATATACCTACGGAGAAGAAAACTTTAAAGTTAATTGTCTCTAAGATCTCAAGCCTATAAGGCTCATGTTAAACTAAAGTCTTTGAAGAGTAATCAGAATGATTGGTAATTGTAGTATATAAAGATGATGATTGTCGGAAGATGCATCTAGAAGTGCACGCCATAGGTTAGGGCTTAGAAGCCCTTCCCTAAAAGCGTACCACTCTGGAATACTTCTTCTAGACCGCTCTACGTATGAGAGTGTAATCTGCAGCATATCATGTTATTATATACTCTGCAAGAGTGCAGTCTATAATATGACACGTAATCGTGCATGCTATATGAGTGTATTTTACATCGTAATGTACTGCCACCTAAATATACCATCCATAAAGGTATATAATAATATCCATGGTAATAATATTTACTTAATAACGTAAAACAACAAGAACGCTTAATATATTTTTACAGGCTTATAAAACACCTCTTTTTGTGTATTTCTTGTCTGGATTACATGAACGTAGTGTTTAACGTCCATATAACATTATAATTTACACTTTTAAATAGATACAACAACAGTTTTTAAGGTATTAAATTTCATACTGGTACGGCCGAGATCTTAACGGCCGAAAAACGACAACTCGATGCGCTTGTTACGAAGTTTCCAAAGTTTTAGCTCAACCGAATAGGAAAATACTAAAGGTTCTCTTAAGTAAAGATAAAGAGTAATTACTTGGAAAGGTCTTTGTAAATATGCGATTAGAATCGGTGAAGTTTTATGTAATAGACTTTGAGATACTATTCCTTCTTTGATAACTAATATAAATGAATTCGAAGTTAAGGTCCGGAATATGAATGATGAGCTTATACGCACCTCGGATAGCGTATTCGTACCGTTCCAATTTAAGTTTAGTCACTTGTGGTTTTTCTCCGAAATATGTTTAATTAAGGCTATTAATTTAACATAACCGGAATTATAGATATTACACCTCCGATTCAGACACCCGGCTATAAAACGCTTTTTACGATTAATTTACGCCGTAAGCTATACGAATGTACGAAAGGACATAATTAAAGTTATTAAAATGGTTTGTTTTAAGTGTTAGCTATATTCACAAATTTTATAACAGTTTAAGTTTCACCTTCAAGACGACGTAAACTTTAACTATAAGGTAATCGTTAATATTATGTATTAAAATAGCTAACAGGTATTTTACGCTATCGATGCGATAATATTATTTTAAGCTGCCAAGCTTATTCGAATCGTTTCTGTTACAGATTGTTAAGACGTTTTGGTTAACTACTAGTTGAACATTTATTTAGAGCCTTCAGATTAGATTACTAACAATGTTGGTATGGATTTTAACTTTACGGAACAGCGTATTAAGGTTAGGATTACCGGTAAAAAATGGAAAAAGATATTAGTAAAAGTATTATAGGGTATTGACAAGTGTAAGCAGTATCATAAACCATTTCAAAATACATATGTTGTTATCAAAACAACTAAAAGGTATTAGTTTAAAGGAATCTATCCTTTATATGGCGGTTAGCTCCATTAATAACACTTCAGGCCTAAATGGGCTTATCTTTACACTCCTTGTTTTTAATGTTTACCTCAGGATCCATGAAAACTTTATACTATTACCAACTATGGTGTAAAGGGCGAATGTTATAGCGAAGGTTATGGTAGCTTTATGTTTCTAATTGGCTAAAAACAACGTATCCAAAACGCTGGTTATAAAGAATAGCTCACGAGGAACTGGCGTTTTGAACTTACTATTAAAATCTAATGTTTTGATTTGGAAAATTAAGGAAGGATAGATTAGCTTTTAAACGATTAACAGGTTCAAAAGCTATAATGTATTTGTTAGTTTTACAAATGGTATAAATTCGTTTTTTTAGATAATGACACGAAAATACATGAGAAATATAGATAAAAACGGTCATAAACCGTAGTCCAACCAGTGCTATCGACGGGACACTCCTTAGAACGAAGAATCCAAATTTCTTTCAGTTTAAGACCACCCCTCAAATTACACTTCCGGTCCGCTCCTACTATATGAAAGCGACCCGTTTATACTAATCCCACTAGTACCTCGTCTCCAAAGCCACTCTTTTAATTCGAAAATTAAAAAACGCCCCGAAACCTTTACTATAAACTCCTCTATTACTTAAAAGTATATGGTAAACCATAAATTTAGCTTAAAGCTTCGTTACGACGGCATTATTATTACCTTAGATACACTGTTCGAATATTTTACCCAAATACAAATTTCTATTTTAATCAATTAAAGTGTATTTCGCTTAGAAAAATTCGATTTAACAATTTACAACGCTTATAAAACTTTTCCTATTCGCCTCATTTACGAAATTAAGAATAAGACCGGAAACCTTTACGAATAAACCCGCCTCGTTATAAAGGGTTATAATGACGACAGTAAAAAGATTATTATAAACTAGTCGCCTACTTTACAACGGACTCAATATCGCTTGATTTTTACGCTCTTAGCTTTCCTGAATCTACCGTACAGCCTATATCTCGAATTCCGTGACATAACGTAGGCATACACTTAGTTTAAAAAGCGGTTAAAACGACGTATTTACTCCGATATACCTACTGATTTTAAAAAATACTACTTACCCAAAACGATTTTACAACCTGTCTAAAGTTGGTATTTACTAATATAATAATTATGAAAAGTGTTATTGAAAACGGCTCGAGATAATCAACTTAACTTTCAATACGTGCCTATTAGTATTAACAATCCATTTTAAAGGCTTTATACTAACGGATATTTAAACAAACGACATACTAAGGTTATAGAGCGCTTCATTTTCCGTATTAAAAGAGAGAAAACTTTTGGAAGTCGATTTAAAAACGAAACCTAAAACGTATCTCATGGAAAACCATATAATTAACTTTAATAAATTTATTATTACTCTTCGAAACGGTATTTCAAACCTTGAATAAAAAGGGTAGTTCGATAAAGTTACTTTGATCGTTTTGAATAACGTAAAACTGGCCACCTAACATAAGTGCTAATGTATACGAGGCGTTTAGTTTACTGTAAAGGCCTAACTGAAAGCAGCCTTTAACTTTTCGGTCGTCGCGTAATGTTAAACGCCCTGTTGAACGATAGATGTAAAGCGCTTCATAAGCGTTTTATATAATAAATATATAATTGAAAGCGAGGTTTACAATTAATACCGCTGGATATACGTACTGTAAATCTGTTTGTTTTTACTAAAGGTTTTTTCGCCAATAACAACGATTATAATTCGTCAATAGGTTTCGTTGTGGTTTTCTGCAATGAAACTCCAGTACAAAACAGCTTTACGTTTCGCAAAAATATTATTTATCAAAGCTTAACCAAGAGTAAACTTTTTACGAAAAGAGTTTTAGCCTCGGAAATATATGACATAGTTAAAGGTTTAGATTCAGATATTATAGTAGTAATAAAGGTTCGGATAAATATTTCTAACCTTGGTTTACGCTCCATCCCTTTCGTTATGTATATTAACTTTTTTTTTTGCTTCATAAATATCTGTTTCAATTGGGTACTACGAACGAAAAACTCTTGATAATCGATATTATAACTTTACGCGAGTTATAGAAACGCTGGGAAATCAAGGAAACGAGGTAAATCGATGGAAAATCTAATCTAACGGACGTAATAACTAAGTCTACTCCCAACTACATATTTAAACCACAAATATTAACAACTATACTATTTATTAGGGTTGTTAAAACGGTTTTCTGACCTTAATAAGGTATTACAACACTCTTACCGATGTGGGGCGATTCGAAACTAATTAACCGCATCGCTCCCCAATTTATACTACGCATATAATTTGTATTTACATCGGCCTTACGAATTTCTTTCTATTTTACTTTATCATTTGATATTTTTCATAATATATTACAATATTTCATTATATAACTTTCCGTTCTATTTTTTTCTTTTTACTATATGTCTTTTCCAGTTCGAATTTACGATTTCATATTACTTCTGATATATTGATTCACTTCGTTATACGTCCTTCGCGCCTATTACGTTATTTTGGTATTTAACTTTCTCTGTTTAAATCCAAGATATCGTAACGCTTTTAATATTTTTTTTCTTTTTATATTTCTTTACTTGAAGTGCATTTGTTACTTAGAATTTATTTGGTTTGTTAAAAGTAACAAGATTATTTTGTAGCGTACTATATCTTAGTCTAACGCGCCGGCTCGACCGTAAAGAGAAGCTAATTATTATTAGATAGAGAGGGAGAGGACGACGTTGTCTCTTCCTTACTATCCTTTCCATCACCCTCCCCTTTTGTATTAGCTCCACCACTATTACCGCCATCGATGCTATTAGCGTTGGCGAAAATATAACCCTACGACTTAGGTCGTATTCCCTTAAGAAAATACGTAAGGATGTTGTTACTCTCCTTATGACGACGTGCGAAAACGTCGTTAAACTCTCTTACGTAGTATATATGAAAGCTCCGTTTCTAGGCGGTAATAACGGCCGCCAACTCCTTGGTCCGCTGGTTAACGTTTACTACTAATTAGTTTCGGTTTATTTTAGTTATTTACCAATGCGGTCGTTCCTCAGAGCGCCCCGAGATGTTTATTTAGGAAAAGAGATTTTAGAAATCGGGTTTTACTATAAAGCTGGTAGATGTGCAGCACAATTTTGGCCTACGGCTTTAGGACGAACGAAACGGGGGCGCATCCGTTGCTAATACGTTCGTAACGGTGGTAGCGAGCCGAACAACCCCCGCTTTCATAGTAATCGCTAATAGACTTACCCGCGGCGCGAACGCGACAAATTACACATAAAACGTGTTTATTAGCGGTATGGAGCTGCGGACTTGGGTGCGCTGCTTCAACACTTTACGCGTTAAAAAAAGCCTTTTAACGTACCTTGGCGATACAGAGTTTGAGGTGACGAAACAGATCCTCT
Organism: Anisogramma anomala; assembly: GCA_038502455.1. Lineage (NCBI taxonomy): Eukaryota > Fungi > Ascomycota > Sordariomycetes > Diaporthales > Gnomoniaceae > Anisogramma > Anisogramma anomala. The sequence goes on along the minus strand of JASMMZ010000011.1, from coordinate 7,586,172 downwards.
TCGTACTCCTTATTCGCAAAAATATTAAAAGACAATAAACGGGTGAATCTGGGGAATAAAAATAGCGGAAAAACTTCGTAAGGTTATGTTTACGGAGTCAGAGGGATCCTATGGATAAGTGGGTTTTTACTTGCAGGGAAAAGGTAAGGTTAATAACTTCAGGAACCCTCCGCTCCTCCCTTTTGAAACTTGAGGGAAATGGAGAAGTGGAGAGAGGGGACGGGGGGGTAGCAGCGGCGGCGGGGCTTAGCGAGGCCGAAAAGGGGGCGACGGCGGCGGGGTATCGGGAGGTCGGGGAGGAGGCGATTATAAATGAAATGATACTCGATAAGAACGAGCTGTTAGTTATAGAAGTAGTGCAAGCGGCGGTAGCAGCGGCGGCAGCGGCGGCGCGGCGGTGCTCCCGTGCTAAACGGTGCTTAATAGATCTGTTTTTACGCGATACTGATTTAAATATATGATTAGAATATAGTAATTAATCGAATAACCTACCTATCGAAACGGTTTGAATTGGTTGATTAAATTAAAGATTAAATTCAATTGAAATAAAGACTTATATTGACTCTAGGTATGCACCTTTAAATGAGGAAAGAAAGGAAATTTTGCGTAAAAAGATAGTGATATATCTCTTATACTAAACTGAAATACATAACGGCGTAATTACCCCTGCGTAATTACAATACTATTGAAAATAATAAAAGATGTTATTAATAACTATATTGCTACCGATTACCTACACTAACTAGGCCCTTACTATAATCACTATTACGGCTATGAATTTACTAATACGAATATTTGAAATTAATACTGCTAACATACTGTTCTCAAAAAAACCACCATTTCTAACCTTTGTAATTGGTACCGAAACCACATTATTATAACAAAAACTACTGATTTGGATATCTATAACTTATACCGTAATTACACCGTTATTATAAAAACCATTTTTTCGAACCTTTGTAATTGGTACCATACCCACACTGTCATTATAAAAAATACTGCTTTGGACCTTTACAACTAGTACCGTAACTATACTATTATTACAAAACTAGGTATATGGAACGGACTCGCTACAACTATACTATCGCTACTAGAGCTATGGGTATAAAACACAAGGAAGAAAGAAAATATTGCCTGTATGGATATTACTATATATCCCTACAGCTAATATATATAGGCCAAGTGGCAGTGTACTATATTGCAAGGTGCACTCCTGTAAAGTATACGATAACGTGTCACGCTACAGGCTGAACTCTTGCAAGGCGCAAAGTGTATCATGCGTGGAGCGGTCTGGAAGAGATATTCCAGAGCGCATGGAAAAAAGGCCACTACCCGGATGAAAGGTTTATAACCTATCATCCGTAGCGTGTACTCTCTGGAATACCTTTTTCTGATTCATCTATCTTTTACTACAATGCCAATCTTTCTGATTACTCTTCATTTACATTCACGTGAATAATAGACCTTACCAACAGTAAGAAACGATAATGGCTAAGTGAAAAAAGAAGAATTATTAATAAATATCTTTTAACAGATGTTTAATGAGTTAATATTGTATTCGTAAGCGATATAGGAGGAATATGTTAACGAAATAATATTTTTCGAATAGGTACCAGCGGATGTTAAGTGCGTTCACAAATTTAAATACAACTTAAAATACCTGGATACCACCTGTCAAGTTTTTTTAGTTAGTTATAGTCCTTACTTACAACTATAATAATATGTACAACAAATTTAATTGGTATATACCTTAAATCTAACAACTCGTTGAACTATAATAACGAAAAGATTTGAATAACATATTATATTTACCGCAAATATAGAAAGCGTCCGCGCTAAAATTCTGATTTAAAACCATTAAACTAGAAGCTACATTAGCGACAACAACATAAGTAAGATTTAAAATAGCCTATTAACTGTGAGGATTATTATCGTGAAAGTGATAAGAGATATTAGATTTATAACAAGCCCGATTATTTTTCAACTCACCATTTCACGGCTCATCATAATAAATCAAAGATAATGTATTATACTTCATATCATATTGCTTTCCGACAAGGATATTTGAACCGTATCGTGAGTTGCAAAGGAAAAAATATCATCAATGATAACGATACGTTAAAATAAGTCACGTGATATAAAGATTATATTCTTGAAGAGGTTGAATAAATAGCTGATTACGCCTTTCTGAACCGTTTTACTGGCGAAAAACCTTACATTTGCTATAAAAATTAAGTATCGAACCCTTTCAACACCTTGAATCTTCATATTCGTTATACGAACCACACGTTTCAAGGTATTATAGCAGATATAGGGGCAATAAGACATGTAACAAAAAGATATTCGAAGTATCCAGTAATGCGACGGGAAAACATTACTGTTACTAAAATTAACCGTCAAGATACCAGTAAAGTTAAAGTTGGTTTTGGCTCAAGAAAATAACTATCGTTCCTGGAATCGAAGATTATATAAATAATAGTTGGGCTGATTCCGTTTTATATATTTAAATCCTCTACTTTATTCTTCCTTAGTTTAGAAGACATTAAGATCCTTAGTATTAACGTTGACATTAATTTTTACGAGCTAGTCTAAAACAGTCAAAGGATGCCTTTTGCCTCCAAATAGAGGTACCTTCAGTTTCATTTTTAAGGCTTAAATACAATTTTGTTAAACTTAATAAAGTGAGAAATGTGTTAATTACACCGATGTTTGAATTATCAAACCGTCAGCAAACTGTATAAAATTATTAATTCTTTAAGGAATAAAGATGTAGAGTATTTTATTCTGGGGATTATTGAAAAGTTTTGTTATCATCACACAACCTTCGCCTCAGTTTCGAAAAGGTTTAAGTTTACGGTGAAAGATGATAAGAATTTTATTTATTGAATCTTTATTAATACGTTTTCTTTGGATAAAAAACTTATTTTTTACGTCGTAAATTTAGTAACCTTTTTTTACGGCATCAAGGTTTTTAAGCTATTATCGCTGAAGAACACTTAGAAAACATTCAAAATAACGTGGAATCATAAGTACCTGGACTTACCAGATGTCTTCGTTTATGATATTGATATCAATTTTACCGCGGCAAAATTTTAAACAGATGTTGAACTAATGTGAATTTAGTATAAATAGGTACCAGTTAAAGTGTATTTACGTATTGGAAATGTTGAAAACACATACAAATTACTTTGTAAGGCGTATATAATCCTTATATTAGACATTGAAGGCTTTAAAGATCAGTAGGCACGTTTTTAAATAATGGTAAAAGGCTTAGATATAACGAAAGCCACTAACAGATTCGTGTAAACATTATTAGTTTTTGGAGTATATCTTCGTTTAAAGGGTGAATTTACCGTAGAAATAAGTACTCACAAGGGGATTGTAATGTACTACAAAGCTTTAAACGAATTACTGAAGGAATTTTCTGGGCGATAAATGAATAACTTTTTTAATATTAGAACCGGCTTTATTGCGATCGACGTGCTGATTTTACTATTATAAAACGGAATTTTCTTATGCAGAGAATTATGTCAATAAGATAACCTATTTAAAATCTTAAGTATTGTTAACCCTGAAGTAATTATTAAAACTTCTAATGGTTTTGTAACGTTTTGCATAACTTAAGTTCAATCTTATATTCAGGTGACTTACGATAACATTAATAGTTAATATTTTAAGATAAAAAAATGGGCTAATACAATACTTCCCTCCTCATTTTTGACCTAACATGAACTTTGTTGGCATAGGTGCACGAACCACCCTGTTAAAAAGGGTTGAGCCTATATTATAAACCCTCATAATGCCTATGATTGATAAAAAAAATCAAGTCCAGCCGTTCTCAACACTAATACTTTACGTGCACCTATTTTATCATAACCCCATTTGAATCTTTTACGGCGACCCCTTTTTAACCATGAAGATCGCCGTCGGCCTGGCGCACCGCCCCCGCAACAGTGCATCCAGAGAATAGCCCTTACAAACAATGATTCTATCTCTTGTTACTTATGCCAAAATGGCCCTTCAAACTTGCATAATGATGCAACCAAAGTCTAATTTCTTTGGCGCTTGAAGGTCCTCGGGAAAGACCTTTATTATAAGCGCTTGTATATGATGTCTTCATTTATTTATATTGGAATAGTATTACATGCAGTGCAGTAGGTCAACTTTACTTACAGTAAAGTTGATTGTACTGCAAATTGAGTGTATTGCTTTGTGCGGACTTACCCTATTAGGAGTAAGTCGAGTGCAGTACGCTGCACATCACTCTAGGGCACGGGCCAATCAATTAGCCATACAAATTACAGTGCAGACCAGCTAGCGGTCTGCCAAACCTAAAACAATACATCCACCATCTTACTACTGCAATACTACTATTACTTCAACCACGATTCGAATCGACAACGTTGCAACATCTAAGGCCTACCAACACTGATCAGTGATTTCTTGCCTATAGATTAAACACAGATAAGCTAAGTAAAAGAAGAAGCTAATTTCTGGTTACGTTCTAGATTAATAACGTCGAATAGGATAGAGGAAATATTCTTATAAAGGGCCTCTATTAGTACTACGCAGTCCTTAACGGCAGAAAAACAGAGAAGACGTCTTGGGTTTCGTCAGTTCTTAACGGAAATTTGGAAGTAAATAATGGTTTCGCTATCAAAAACACCAAAAAATCTTCAGTAATCTTTCTTGAAGAAAAGCGTTGAGATTGACCGCTAAAAGTCTTAAATAATAAGTTGGAAAACGGCTAAGTCATTACTACTATAGGTGCTACTACTACAAAAACGACTAGGTCTCACGGCTTACAACCAATAACCTTCGCTCTTTACCTACAACCTATACTACTAATAACGACCTTCGACTTCACCCTCTATACCAAACCTTTACCTCTACTTTACTCTTTTTTACTCTCTACGAAATCTTAATTGTCAAATTCGTTGATTTGAACGAAAACACCAAGTCGCGTTAAGAAAGCTACGTTAAGCAACCTTTCATAAATTCGCCAAGTTTCCACGCGACTTTACGCCAAAACACCAAGTCTTTAAACCTCAAGATCATCAAGTCCCTCGCTACACACGTTTCACCAAGTCCTACATAGGCCGAAACGTCAAGATATATACCACTAACACTTAGCTTAAAGCTATTACCAACCCCAACCGAAAAGAAGAAATTAAAGCCTTCGGATACGTTTTTATCAAGGTTTACAACAACGATATTTAGGCGTTAGATGTTGACGAAAAATCATCCGAAAAAAAGCAATTAAAGCCCTCGGATACGTTTTTATCAAGGTTTACAACGACGACATTTAGGCGTTAGATGTTGACGAAAAATCAACCGAAAAATATATTAACAACTTCTTTGGATGTTTTATAGTTGAGCACAACATTAATTACGACCCCGACCGTGCTTTTCATGTATACCGTAACTTCCTTAAAAACTAGATAATGAACATGTGGAAAGCAGTTTAAAAAGGGGTTAATGTAATGATCACACTAAATACTCGGGAGTAAATAGAAGGTATTAGAGGGTTTATGTTAGCAGTAAGGTAGCAGAGGTAATAAAGGTACAATATCAAGAAGATGTTTATTCATGCTGTAGAATGATCACTAGCCGTTAGGCCATTCAGTTGTGTAGACTGAATACTTAGATTGAAAACTGAAGAGCTGTGAAGGAAATACTATCTGTGTGGTAATGACCGTGTCCTTATATCCTATAGCCTTCATACCATCTTCAGTACTAGACCGCTAAAGTCGATGTCGCTTCCTTCGGTTCCAATATTGTCGACTAGACCGCGAGCGGTCCTATAGGTACAAACCCTAAACCTGGGTGCTTACATAAGAGAGATCCCTAGCTTGATGTGTTGAACATCAGGCTTCTAATAGCGCAGCGGACCGCTGGCCTATTCTATGACCTGTAGTTGGTCCTTAGGTTATATCAGTTAATTTAAGGTTTAAGTTGGAATTAGAAAAGCGAGGAATAATTGTTTTAGTATAAGGTATTACGAAGTTAATCTAAGCCCTCTCCAACTTAGTCAAGCTTAAGGAATGCTCCTAAAACCCATGATTCAAAGGAAAAGGCGTCGAGGAACCTTACCTTCCTCATACATGATTCAAGAGACCTCCCATTTAGCCTTAGCTAAGTTAAGCCTTTTTACACGCGGACGAAGAGCCCGTTAATTCATTTAGCATATCAGCACCTTTACATGATTATGCGGAATACGCTTTTAGTGGGGGAAGAGCACGCGAAGCAAAGGCTGCCAACGCGGCTAGAGATATCGACGTTAGCGCTTTACACTAATCAATTAGACAAGATAGTTAGGCATTTTAAAACCTACAAAGCCTTATCGATTCTTAATACTACAATTGCCAACCACTTTAAAAACCTTCTCCTTTCGGATTTTCCTACGTACGAGAGCCAACCATAGACCCTACTATAGGACTTTACCCATTGGGCTAGGCAACTAACTATTACCTCTAATACTGTGCCTTAAAACCCCTAATATTTAAGCCGTTGAAAAACATCAATTAAGCTTAGGATGATTATCGCAACCTCTCTTTAAGACCTATTAGGATGATTGACATTAATTACAAGTTGATGACGGACTTCGTTAAGATTTGAGATGATAAAAAGAAGTATGACAGAAAGCTTTACAACATTTTTGACACTAAGATAATGCTCTTTTTGAATGTTTACAAGTGGATAAAGGTTTCACTTTCTGGATTTTACTTACTGTTCCCCAGAATTCCTATAGGTTGCGCTAAAGACTACTACTTAACCTTTTTAACGAACGCTCCCACTTTCCGCGAAATTTACGATGGTATAATAGAATACTTCGAATACTACGTCCACATCGCGTAATATTATACAAATTGGGCTATTATACAGTAAACTATAATAATAGTAAAGAAGAAAGAGGATAAATTACCAATGAATGTTTTTAAATAAATGATTGATAAGCTAATAATGTGTTAGAAAATAATTGAGAAGGCTTACGTTGGCGAAACTACACTTCGTAAGTAGGTAAGGATAACTGTCACAAGCGTTAGTAAGTTCGAATTAGCCTTATAACTCCCAGATGCTACTTGTAAAGGCTTTTTTAGCTAGTTGTGCTCCTCGTTTATTACCATAATGGCACGTATACTAAATTTACTCGGTATGTATTCCTAAGTCGGTAACTTCTTTGACATGAATAAGGATGACATTGCGGTGATTAACTACGTATATTTCAAGTACTTGCGTTTATAAAGTTTAAATTCAGGTTTATTAAACCTAGGTTTCAAACTGGAGGTAAAACCTACGTTAACGTTATTAAGATTTAGGCGGACTTATTAACCGTAAGTACTATCATCGTAATAGTGGTAATAGATATTTGATTTATGGTAAGGCCGGCTATTGGTTAACTCGCCACCCCCCCGCTAAGTATAATAATAGGAAAAAAATGTACTACGTTTAATACCCTAGTGATTTGAAGCAAGATTACTTGAACCAAGTGGTAGATATTAAAAGCGATAAACTAACTGACGTCGCCAATACCCCTAAGTAAATTAAATGACACGAAGATACTGCTTTCGGTACGACAGCATAATAACTAGCCAACCATTCCTTTTTATGCCGTTCAGTTGGTAAAGACCCTTACCTTTACCTTAACCATACCTCCGACCCTTTATATACTTTTAACCTTTGTGATTGTTATGCGGACTATACGCTCCAAGGTATTATGCTAGATATTAGGGTAATAAGGTACTTAATAGGAGGCTATGCGTAGTACATAATATTATGGAAGGAAAGTATTACAGTTACTGATATTAATCGCTACGATATTAATAAAGCTAAAGTTGTCTTGAACCCAGGCAAACAATGATTGTTATTGGGAATAATAATAGTTTAAACTATTATAGGAGCAATTACGTTTTATATATTAAAGTTCCCTACCCTTTTCCTGATTCATTTGAAAAATATAAAGACCCTTAGCGTCAACTTAGACATTAACATAGACGAATTACTTAAAAACGGCTCAAAGTTTCAACTCGCCTTTAAATAGAGATATATATGATTTTATTTTTAAGTCCCGGAAGTAATGGTGTTAATCCTGACGGAGCTGAAGATAAATTAACTACATTGACGTTTTAACCACACAGCTGTTAACAGGCTGTATAAAGTTCCAAAGTCCATAAGGTAAAACGATATGAAATACTTTGCCTTAGAAGTTATTGAAAGGCTTTGTTACCATTTTTAAACGTATGCCTAAGACCCCCGTAAATTTAAGTTTACATTAAGAAACAATAAAGATTCTAATTGTAAGATTATTATTAATGTGTTTTCCCTAGATAACAAGCCTATTTTCCACGTCGTTAACTTCGTAATTTTTTTTTACGAAGCTAAGTTTTTAAAGTCTCTTTCGGTAAAAGATACGTGGAAAACTTTAAGGATACTATAAATCAACACGTATTTAGGTTTACCTAACGTCGTCGTTTACGATACCGGTGTTAATTTTACGGCGGCGAAATTTTAGGAAAATGTTAAGATAATAGATATCCATTGTAAATAGGTACCTATAAAAAGCCTACCCAAGTATTAAAAAGGTCAAAAGAGCTTACTCCCTACTTACTTAACTGTATAATATTCTTATGTTAGAAATTAAAAAAATTACGAATCCGGAGGCACGTTTATAGATTGTAGTAAAGGGCTTGAACGACATTATAGGCCTTGACGGCCTGATGCTAATGCTATTAGTTTTTAGAGCGTACTTACGCCTGACGAGTGAATCTCCACTTTTAGCAAGTATTTAGAAACGTGTTATGGCCTATAGTAAAGCTTTAAGGGAATTCCTAAGGGAATCGGTATATATCCAGATTAATAATGCATTTAACACTAGAAACGAGCTTACAATAATCGACGTACTTGTTTTGTTATTGTAAAGTAAAGTCCTCGTATAACGGAAGTCGGGAAAATAAGAAGCTCCGTATAAGATATTAAATATTACAAACTTTAAAGTAATTGTTAAAACTGTTAACAGCTTTATGTTTTTCTATATTACTTAGGTTAAGCCTTATATTAAGGCCATTAACGATAAAGACTCTGAAGTTCAACGACCAAGTTAATACAAACCCCTCCTACCCGTTATTGATAAGCTAACAAAACGCCGCCGGCGCGAACGATCTCCGAAAAAGAGGAACGTTGAAGAGGATTAATATACATCAGGTTATACCTATAATACTGCTTAGTTAAATAGGAAAGAAAAAGGATAACGAAAACTTAGCAATAAAACTTAAAGTATAAGGGATTATTAAAACTCCCGACAAATCTTTTAAGGAAACCGATTGGATTGTAATCGACGGCTTACTAACTCAAAGTGTGATATAATTTGTGTCGAAGATTAACTTTAACCTTTAAGACTAAAATGTTACGATCTTTAAATCAAAGATTATCTACGAGGTTTAAAGTAAAATTATAGGGCGGTCTTATAAAACGTTACAACTAATGGTTTAAGGATACGATGATAAAAGTAAGGACTGGATCTTTACGTAATCGTTAACGATTGAAAATAATCAGCTAATGCTTGGTAATTGCTTTAACGAAAAATTTACTAGCTAGGACTAAAAGTAAATTTACACTTGATAACTGTGATATTATACAAATTTATATATGGTTAATTACGGATTTATAACGAATTATACTATTAAAGCTGTTACAGGAACTCCGTGCCATTTACCCACTAAAAACGGTAGTATAGTATATCAAACTACTATATAGACCGTCTATGGTAGGCGTTTATTAGTTCCTAACTTACTAGTCGTATTTTAAGTCCCTATTTACGATGAATTTTTCAATATACGATTCGTACTTATTAGTAACGTAAAATAAGGACTTTGGTATGATAGGCATAAAAATTAACGATGCCTTTTTCGTCGGATCGACTAGCTTTATAATATAAAAATAGTAAGCAATTAAAAACTTTAAGTTTTGGAATTGTAAACCAGTAATAAAGTCAACGGAAAAAAATCAACTTAACTTTAATAAATCGTTAATCCATATACTTGATATAAATACCGGCTTAAACTTTTATTAAAAAGGTTAAGGTATTATTTTTGCCGTCATCGACAATACTAATAAGGGTAAGGCTTAATGGTATTTAAAATAGCTTATACGGTGTAGCTATATTACTACTTTATTTCAACTGGAAACCTTATATGATTTATCTATTACGGTACAAGTATAAATACCAACGGATAAAGACTTTGATCGATTGAATAAGAGGTTAAAATGGAAAATACGAAACCTAGACCGCGGAATTGATATAGTGTTAATTGGTTCCTTAAAGGCCAAGTAAATGATTTTCACAGACGGGTTTTTTTACAAATAACACCGAATTTTCTTTATAGATTGTCTTTCTCATAACCCTTGTAAACGAAGATAGGCGGAAAGATTAATTTAGCATTACCGGTAACTTGATTTATGAAACCTCCGTCAAATATTAGTGGATTACTCGAAGCGTGTTGACTTTGAAGGTCTACGGTATAATAGCGGGCTTTAAAGTAGGTATGGCGTTTTAGGAAACCTTCAACCTTATTACTAGGCAGTTGAAAATTCCCTTTATCTTGGTAGTAATCTATATCGACTTAGGGAGTTTATTCGAGTACCTGTCAAAGTTCAGAACTACCAGCGAAAAACGCCTGATAATCGACGTGATGGCACTTAGCGAAGCCTACGAAGGGAGGAAGATTAAGGAATTCCGATAGATTGATAGTAAAGATAATCCTGCAAATGCTATAACGAAGGTCATACCAAATAAAACCTTAAAAAGGTTTATGAACAGTAACAAACTAACTATACACATTAAGGGATACGTAAAAAGACCGCCCGGAAAGCCCAGATCACGTGAGGGCAGACAAAAATGTGCTGACAAATTGAAATATTTCCAGGGGATTAATAATGGCGACATATTTGAGTAACACAGTTAAAGTTGCGAAAGGCTGTGGCGAAAGAACTTTTTATAGGAGTTGATAAACTCGGACCTCTGAGTAAAGGAGTAATTAAGTTTAAATAGGGTTAATTTGCGTTCAATTAAGTGTAATTCAATGTGGAAGTCAACTGGAATTAACAGGGGTTTAGTAAGTTGACGAGAAGGTAATTCAGTAGCAATCGGAAAGAATTCATCAGCTACACTAACATACGCGCGCACAAACTAAAAAGCCGCCAGTGTTGGAATAGTATTACATGCAGTACAATAGGTCAACTTTACTGTAAGTAAAGTTGACTGTACTGTAAGTTGAGTGTATTACTTTGTGCGGACTTACCGCATTGGATGTAAGTTGAGTGCAGTACATTGCACTTCCCTCTAGGGCATGGGCCAAGCAATTGGCCATACAAATTACAGTGCGGACCGGCTAGCGGTCTGCCAAACCTAAAACAATACATCCACCATTTGACTACTGCAATACTACTGTTACTTCGACCACGATTCGAATCGACAACGTTGCAACGTCTAAGGCCTACCAACAATTCATTTATTTATTTTTGAGCTATAAACACCTACAATGACGCCTCGCTCGCTTAGCAATGCTTTCACCTCCGACTTTATTTTCGATACTAGCTGTCTAGAAAACGTGTCTTGGCACACTACTTGCTTATTAGTGTACCTCCCTTTACTTCTTTTTTTACGGTTCTTAGGTTTGCAGCCCGTGGCTAAAAGGTGGCTTGAGTTTTGAAGTATATATTCCCCTTTGCCGTTGGCTTTTGAACGAGATATATGTGTTTTATTAGATCTTTCACTCTTTTAGGGCTGTCAAATCTTTGATACAAGTAGGCATCGAACGGGGACTAAGATGGCCGCACAACAAAGCCCAGTTATGGCTATAGTTTTGACGCCCATATCATGTTACGGATCTCTAAACTATAGCGTACCTTAAGGCTTTGTATGGAAGGTTGATTTAAGGCCCCGTTTCCTGGCAAAGGTTTTTACCTGATACAGTGTTTCATAATTAAAGATTATATTTTGTTATAGTATAAATAGAATAGATTAGAAACTTATTCGATATACCTGATATTGGGTCTTCTCTTTTTATGTACAAACATAGACATAACCTATACAAATGCGATCCATATTCGTTGTGCGGTTTGGTTTCTCCATAAAACGAGCACCTATATAGTTAGTATAAAGCCCTATCGGAATTTGACAACTACATATAACGCAGTTTTCGGGGTTTACTCACATGTGTAAAAGATAGGGTTTTTAATTTATGTACTTCTATTATAAGGAATGTGGTGGTTTGTTGCACAAATCAAAGGGTATAGCCTAAAATAGGGAAATAAATGGAGTGATGGTTGTGTAAGGTGACAACACTTAGGTTACAAGCCTTTCCACCAAAATATGTAACATTCTATTGACGACGGGGGTACTATACAATCTATATAGTGGGAACTTCCCGGTGATAGTAAAATACCACAAAACCCTATGATTAATAATCTGATAAAATGATGATGGCGCGGCTAACTATTAAAGAAAAGAAATATTAAAGATGAGGAATACATTCAAGAAGTATTTACAATACTGTTTAGGTTGATAAAAAAGAGAAAAATGATGAAAAATTAACTATTGAGCTCTGTGTATAAGTAATTATTGAAGTTTTTGGAAGCTTTTTGAAAATAACGATGAGGTAAAAATTAATAACCCCCTTATTTAAAAACTTGTATAATTTGAGCCTTAACTCAACTTTTAGCTTTATGACCCAATATCACGATTTTAAAGTCAATGATTATTTACGAAGTTAAGTCCAAAACCATATGAAAAACGTACAAAATACATTAAATAGTTTAAAGATAGAGTAATATACAAAAGCTATATCATTACGTAATTACCAACGATTTAAGATATCGGTTAACTTCTGTTAATCGCATTAGTAGTAAATTTACTGGTAATCAAGAATAGGAAGTATAACATTAAAGGTTATAATATTAATCAAACGTATACGAAATTAGCTAGTAACTTACGAATGATCGTCTTGTCGGAATTACCTTATGTACTCAATAACAAATATCTTTTGGAAACAATTATACAATACTTTGAATCAATATACGAATTAGTTAAAGTACGTATTCATTTGTTTTATGTTGGTAGGGTCTAAGTACCAATTCACGTGAAGCAAGATAACTAGAATAGTAATCAAAGATGATTGGTATTTGTAGAAAAGTAAAGATGTTTTCAGTCACGAAGAAGTATCAAAAGGTGTACGTTACAGATGAGGGCTTATAATCCCTTTCCCAGAGCGTATAACTATGGAATACTTCTTCTAGACCGCTCCACATATTGTTGTCGGCCTGGAATAGTATTCTAGATCGATTTATGTATGATGTACTTTACGTCTTGCAAAAGTGAAGCCTGAAGCGTGACAAGTTATTGTGCACCTTATAGAAATGCATCCTGTAATACAATACACTGCCCTTTGGTCAATGTATACTATCTATGATGGTATATAGTAATATCCACACAGGTAATCTTTTCTTTCTTCCTTATATACTCCGTATCTATAGCCTATTAGTAATAGTGTTGTTGGATTAATTGTAAAAGGTCCAAATTAGTAGTAATAATAGTATTATCAATGTATTAGTTATAAAAGGTTCAAATTAACAGTAGTAATAGTGTTATTAATAATTAATAATTGGTAAAAGGTTCGAATTAGCAATATTAATGGTGTTTTTGACGTATTAGTGTAATGATCACACTAAATTCCCGTGAGTATGTAGAAGGTGTTCAGAGGGTTTATGTTAGCAGTAAGGTAGCAGAGGTAACAAAGGTGCAATATCAAGACTGTGTTCGAGTGATRATCAGAAGCCGTTAGGCTATTCAGGTGTGTAGACTGAATACTTAGATTGACAACTGAAGAACTATCTAATGAAGCTATCTAAGGTGGTGATGACCATGTCCTTATATCTAGTTCCTTCAGTTGGTACCCATACTGGGGGTGCTCCAGTATGAGGTTTGCGGGATCACTGGTGGTGATCCAAGTGATCCAAGTGAGCCGGTGATCCAGGTGATCCAAGTGATCCAGGTCACGTGACTTCTGCTGAGTCATCCGTTGTCCAATTACCGTGCCGTACATGGGAAATGTGCTTTGTAAGCGTAGTAGGGAACATGCAGCGTCAGAGGATCCAACTGCAGTTCGTGTCATAACAATTAGTCGTAAAAAACCCAAATTAACAAGTTCGGCTGGGATTAGCAAAGTTTAGCTATAGTGGTGATTATAAGTCGACTCTAGTTAGTATAGCTAAATAAAGGCGATATGGTTGGTAATAGCGCCTTTTATTATTTTTGATGGGAGTAATTACGTAGAGTAATTACGTAATCTCGTGGTAGTTTAATGTAAAGATATATATTGCTATCGCTCTAGGCAAAACTTTCTTTCTTTCTTTTTCCAAAGACGCGTAATTCCAGCTAATACAAATTTCCATTCCAATTAAACTTCTGGCATATCCAATCATACCAAGCCGCTTTAATGTATAGGTTACTTAGCCTACACATATACTAACCTATTTCCCCAAACAAATACCACGTAAAAACCATACTATAAGGCGTCGTCTGGCACGCGAAAGGCAGCGCATCGTTGTCGCCGCCGCCGCCGCTACTATAGCTGCTACTACGTCCACTACTACTACCAATAATAATAGTTTTCCCTCGTCAGGCGAGATTTCCTCCATCGCCGTTACGCTGCCAGCCGCCGCCACCACGCCTATCGCTACGCCGCCAAGCCCCGTCGCCGCCGCTTTTCTCACCATCGTTACGCCCCCCTCCCCCCCCTCTCCCTCTCCCTTCCCCAACTCCTAAGAGGAAGAATAAGAAGTTCCTAAGGTTATAAACCTTACTTTCTCCCTATGAGTAAAGATCAAATTACCCATAAAGGCCACTTTACGCTGTAAACGTAGCCTGGTGCAATTACACTAGGGTACGTATATCCCAGTCTTTCCGTTTATATGTTTTTAACCTCCCTTTTTGGTAAATAAGGAGCAAGAGGCGGATTTCCTCCGCCTCCTTAAGCTTCGCATCGTTAAATTACGCTATAAGGCCTCTTTAACATGTTAAGCATTAAAGCGGTATACTCGAGTCCGTAGTCCTAAACCGTTAATGGATACACCTTACGTGTCGTATATTGCATCCGCGACCGCGGGTAAGTCTATTAGCGATTACTACGAAAACTGAGGTCGCTCGGCGTGTTACCACCGTTACAAGCGGATTGACAGCTCGTACGCCCCCGTTTCGATAATTCTAAGGCCGTAGACCGAAGCAGTATTACGCGCTCGCCGGCTTTTTGGTAAGTTTTAACCGAATCTCAAAAACATTTTCTGATAAAAAACACTCGTTTAAGGCAAAGGCAAATCGAAAAAAAATCAAAATCGCCATAAGTAAATAAAATAAGCCGAAAATAATTAGTAATAGGCGTCAACCGGCGGACTAGAGAAACGACAGCCTCTATCACCGCCTGGAAACGGGGCTTACGTATATAATTCGTAAACGAATTCGACAACATCATCGCACGTCGCCGCGAGAAGGGTAATCTTTCCCTTATACCTTTATCCAAAGGCATAACTAATAAGGTATAAGGCCATATTCTCGTTAAAGTTAATAATGTCGTTAACGGTATTAACGATAGCGCTAATATAAAGGGGAAGAACGACGGGGAAGATAGTAAAAGTGACAACGTCGCTCTTTTCCTCTAATAGTGGATAAATAACCCCTCGGTCGCGCCAGCGCATCCGGCTATAATATAATATCTTACACAGTATTTTTAAGGCTTTTTATGAATTGAACGTTTAAAGTAATAATCGTAATATGAAATATAAAATAAAAGAGGTAATGTACTAGAATCGGCATATGGAATGTAAAATAAAAGAAATAATGTGCCAAAATCGATATGAAGAACAAAAAACGAAATATTACAGAATCGGTACAAACAGTCGTATCCAGCAAAAGTAAAATGTGTATCTGCGCGAATAGTATTAATAAGCCGATTGAAGGTGTAAATCGGTTTAACGATCTACTAAGGTCTCAAAACAAATTTAATAACCCTCATAAATCATATACTTATCGATATAAGTGTTTTTAAGGCGCCTCTCGGTATTACCTTTATTATTACGTTTATTGTATTTTACTTACCATTGATTTATCGGATTTCTTCGATTTCCCAGCGTTTGTATAACTCACGTAAATCTATAATACCGATTATTAGCCGTTTTTCGTTCGTAATACCCACTTTAACTAGACATTTATAAAGCTAAAAAGAACTAGTATAAATAAATAAAGGGAAAGAGCGTAAAACAAGGTTAAAAATAATTATCCGGACTGTTCTCGCTATAGTAATACCCGAATCGAAACCTTTAACTATATCGTAAATCTCAGAAGCGAAAACGTTCCTCGTAACCCTTTTACACTTGGTAAAGCTTTGATGAGTAATATTTTTACTAAGCATAAAGCTATTTCGAACCGTTAATTCGTTACCGAGGACGAGAACAAAGACGATTTGTAAACTATAGGCGTTATTAGTAGTAAAAAAACGGTTAGTAAAAACAAACAACTTTATAATACCTATATAAAGCGTTATAAATTGTAACTTTCGCTTTAAATTATATATTTACCATAAAAGGCGTTTCTCAAACTCTTTATATGTATCGTCTATTAAGTCGGTTTAACATTATTCAGCGACCGAAAGATCGAATACCGCTTTCAATTATACTATAAACGTAACCCAAACTCCGTATACACGTTAGAATTTGTATTCGTCGGCCCGTTTTACGTTATTTAGAATGACAAAAGCCACTTTATCCAACTATTCTTTTTACGTAAATCCTGAAATATCGCTTCGAAGTGTAATAGTAATACTATTAAGATTGATTATATTATCTTTTAACAGGTAAGCTTTAAACTTTACATTTAAGCTGGCCTTTTAAAGTTTCTTTCCTTTGATGCGAAGAACAAGGCGTTATACAAGGTCAAAGTGTCGTCTATTTAAATTTCTATAAATGTTAAACCTTTTTAACGGGCAGTCGATACCAATAGGTATAGGTCAAATGTAAAATGAGTTATCTCGAGTCGCTCCGTATAATACTTTTGGTAAGTATTAAATTAATATATACCGGATTTGGCTAAGCCGTAGAAATGTTTTAGGATACGTAGGATTATTTTAGACTGGTAGTGTTATTTAAGGTTTTTTTTGGCATATTTACATAAATCCACCGTTTTAACCATTCCTTAGATTGTCTATAGACCTATATTATGTTCCGGAGTTCGACATATAGGTTATACGGTTTACTAAGGACGGATACGAATGTAAAAATCCGACGGTAACTAGCTCGTTATAACGTAGGTAAATAAGTTATAATATCCTTTTTACTTTCGTCGCTATAAATTTTCATAATTAGGTAAGTCTTTTTATAAAATGCTCCTGTTTTATCCTTTACCTTGTGGATGAGGCGGTTTCAAAAATCCTATGAGTACCGTAAATAATAGGGTCGAATGATTTGAAGTGAAAAACGCTTTAATCTATTAAATCTGTTATCTTTATTTAGGTAAATTATTCGAATAAAGCACTTAGGGTGGTCATAATACCCTTATAACAAAGCTTTAAACTAAGCTCACGGTTTGCTGATTCGTTTTACGTAACGAAGGAATATGTGGTAAAGTTCCTAAGGCATTTTCTTGTTTTCGAGCCGAAGGGTTGCTTTCGGCGGCGAGGTTTTAACGGGGTTGGCGTAAATTTGCCGTTATTATCTAGTATAATCGGGTTAAAATCGTGTTTTAAGATTAAAGTTGGATTCGAAGTCGGGTTGAATTTTTCGTTTCGGGGGGTGGCATATAGGCAATTATAGTTGTTTCTATCGTTTCAAGAGATAATATATGGGTGGTTCTATTCGTGTTAAGGTTTTAGCTGGTTTCTTCCACCTCTTTTTTATATTTACGCACTATTGTCTATCAAAACAAACTTGTGCCGTTTGGAAAATCAACCAGTATATTATAACCCTTAAACCCGTTAATGCTCCAAGGTTTAATCTATCATCTCATATTTTCTTAATCAAAATTTCAAACTATCGTGGTAAATTCAAAACGCTGACATTAGGTAGGCTGTTCCTTATAACTAACGCTTTAGAAACGTCGTTTTCGGTTCGTAATAATTATAAAGCTGTCATAGCTTTTACCAAGGTATTAGCCCTTTACACCGTAAATAGTAATAGTACAAAGTTGATATAGATTTTCGGGTAAACACCAAAAAAAAAAAAAAAAAAAAAA
>JASMMZ010000011.1:7435430-7567877 GCA_038502455.1 Anisogramma anomala | reverse complement strand
AAAGGCCTGAGGTAAACGTTAAACTAACAATTTAAATTCAAAACGCTGACAATATATAGGCTGTTCCTTATAACTAACGTTTTAGAAACCGTGTTTTCGGTTCGTAATAATTATAAAGCTGTCATAGCTTTTACCAAGGTATTAGCCCTTTTCACCGTAAAAAGTAATAGTACAAAGTTGATATAGATTTTCGGGTAAACACCAAAAAAAAAAAAAAAAAAAAAAGCGTGGAGACAAACTCACTTGGACTAAAAGTGTTATTAACGACGTTAACCACTATCTAAAATATAAACTCCTTAAAGCTTCTACCTTTTAGCTTTTTCGATAACTCCGTATACGCTTTCTTTAACGGTTAGTAATACCGTTCGTATTTTACAATACCCTATAAGGCTTTCACTAGGATTTTCTTATACTCGTTGCCGGCTATACGGGTCTTAGTACGTTACTCGGTAAAATCGAAGGCCGTATTAGCATCGTATGTAATCTAGTTTAAAGGCCTGAGGTAAACGTTAAACTAACAATTTACTAAAACTTCCTAACACCCTGTAGCGAAAGCGCTTCGTATAAATTTGACGACTTAAAACGATATTACTATATCAACAGCGCAAAGGACAGGTTACCTACTTAAATACATAATGTTAACGATTACTTCATAATTAAAGTTTACATCGTCTTCAACGCGGAACTTAAACCGTCGTAATATGTATAAATGTAGCTAACACTTATAACAAAACTTTTCGAAAACTTTAAATACGCCTTTTCCTATATTTATATAGCCTGCAGTATAAAGTAAAAGTAAATGTTATTTTGTAGCCGGGTGTCCGAATCGTCGGTATAACACACAAAATTTTGGTTATATTAAGTAAAGAACTTCGATCGTATGAACTTTTGGAAAATGCTACAAAATACCGAATTTAAGCCGGAGCAATACAAATACACTATTGAAGGCGCGAACAAGTTAATGAGTTGTATTACGGATTTCGATTTGAAATTTATTTATATTAGCTAGTGAAAGCTAAAATAGTGTTTTAACGTTTATCACGTAAAACTTAACCGGCCCGAAACGTATATTTACAATGACTACTCAGAGCGAAAACGCTATATATTTACTAAATAAAACCTTTCGGTATTTTTCTATACGATTTAATTAAAACTTCCGATATTTCGCCATAAGCGCGTCGAACTGACGCTTTCCGGCCGTTGAAATTTCGGTTATTCTAGTATCAGGTATAATACCTGAAAACCTATTCCTATACCTGTTAAATAACGTGAATTAAGACGCTATATATTATGACCCAAGCACATTGACGGGTCAGGAAACAGGCCAGTATGCAGCTAAGCTACTGAGAGCCTGAAATCTAACACATCAGGCGGGGAACATTTCTTTGTCAGCACCAGACTAGGCAACCCTCCATGGTTAGGGTTATCTAGATCACAAGTGCTCAATGAGCCTCAGTGAGCACCAGTGAGCCTCAGTGAGCACCGGTGAGCCTTAGTACTGAAAATGGTATGAAGACCATAGGATATAAGGACACGGTCAGCACCACATAGATAGTATTTCCTTCATAGCTCTTCAGTTGTCAATCTAAGTATTATGTCTACACATCTGAATAGCCTAACGGCTAGTGATCACTCTACAGCACGAATAAATATCTTCTTGATATTGCACCTTTATTACCTCGGCTGTCTTACTGCTAACATAAACCCCCTAACACTTTCTATTTACTCACGGGTATTTAGTGTGATCATTACACTATATAGGCATCGAGCACTTTTTTCGCATAATCTAATCCGACAATATACCTAAAAAAAACGTCTTATAATCCAGTAAAAATACGATAGGCGTTTTCGTCGTCTTAGGTTAATAAATAGGTATTATCGTCCTCGGAGTCGTCCTTTTCGGAAATGTTATTGTAAAGGTAGGTATTAAATCCGTTATCTATGCTTTAGTATTCGGCTACGTATGCTGAAAAGTTAGCTTTTATCCGATCCTCAGATACGTAGTCGGCTCAAAATTATCATTTGGTCCGAATCTACTCGTAAGTGGAGTGTTTTATAAACTAGCAACCGACTTTGCTGCATACGATATACCGCTTTTACAATTCTGTAAGGCGTCGTATATATTTCTGCAAGTATTATTATATTTTCTGGTGCGGTTTTTTTATTTACAAACGATTATTCCTATTCATTATTACCGAGGTTTTTTCTTTGGTACCCATATTTTAGGCCCTCGTTTTACCTCGAGTAAACCCTAAATATCTGGTTTAAAACATGGTGAATTATTTTAGTAATGTTTACATTAAGAATTTAAGCTTCGTTTTTGGTTCTATTAGCTACGAATACTAATCTGAGGATTGTTTGCCGGCGTATAAATGTTTCGAACGATGTTTTCAGGCTTGTACAAAAAGGCCTGCAAGTTCTTTTCCGGTTTAAAAAGTATAAGGTCGAAATCCGGATTTCCACGGCAGGCTTTTATCATTACTTAAATAAATAGTTTGACGCCTTTATATTTCGGTCTGAAAACTACTTAATACTTTCGAAACTTTCTCAATATAACGGTAAGGATTTCATAAGAGTTTTTATCGGAATTTTCCTACTGGTTTTTTACAGATTCCCACGTCGTAACAGTTTAATTCTTATCGCATAACTCGTAATTGATTTCGGTGTTAAATTGGGATTTAAGGCGGTTGTAACCTTAGGCTAATGTATTCACTTGTGTAAGGTAATATATATATCACTCCTGAGTTTACCCAAAAAGTATATCGGGTAAAATAACATAAAATTATAATAGCTTAATATCCAATCGCTTATATGTATTAAGTATAACACGTATATTATCATCTAGTATGTTGTACGGCTCGCCGCTATAATTATTATCCCTATCCTCAATCCCAACAAAGTTAGTTAAATTTATAAGCTCGCTCTTATCCATAGGGAAGCGATATGGTAAAAGGTTACGGTAAAGATCATGGTTAAAAAGTATTAATCTGTATGGCACGTATTAACGTTTTACGTTACTTGTTATTTCCTGGATTGGGTTACTTTTTGTATTCCGGCCGATTATTGATTCCTAAGGCGGGTTTTTTTTTCCGTTTCGGCCGACTTTGTCATGGCCGGTCGGGTTTTTTTCTGCGCCCGAACGACTTCATTATGGCTGGTCGGGTTATCCTTTACGTTTGGGGAGTGTTTCACTTGGGTTTTCCCTACGGTTTAGGCTTGTGTAGGGGTATATTATACTTATGTAGTGGATAAAGTTCGTAGGCATTCTTCTTCCTCTTAGTTTCTGCTCTTGGTTTAGTGTATAGGGCTCTGCCATTGAATATATAGTTCCCCTTGTTTGAACAATAATCGTTTTAGTTTTGTAAATTAATATCGTTTTATAAAGTCCGTAAAGTACAAATCTTCATCTTCCCCGTCTGGTACATCGGTAAGTTATATTATTTCGAATAGGGCCTCCATAAGGCGCTCATTTCTACCCCTGAGGGTATTAATTCCTCTGGATTTTAGGAAAGTTCTTAAAGCTTTGGTAATGGTAGGGTTTACTCTTTGCTATATATTTAACGTTTAAATCGAGAAATTGTCATGGAATTCGTTTAGTAAGTCATGTCCTTAGATTTGCTCCTCCTAATAACGGTAAATAGCGGCCAAAATGTATGTATTTACGATATAATTTTTTAGTTCTTTAATTGGTAAATCGATAGTATTATCCTAGAATCACATGTCGATCTCCTACATCATTGCTATTCTGATTCCCATATATTTCACCAGGATATTAAAGAAAACGCTAGCTTTTTTCGGTATTATTAGGATCGGTGCCATAATTTCGATTGTATTGAAGTGCTTGGACGGTGTGCTAAAGTTTGGTAATCTCGTAATAAGTCTAGGTATATCTGAAGTTTAAAGTGTTTTAGAAAATATAAAGTAAATAGAGTAATTAAAGCAGTTGGAATAATGTTTACTAAGGTTATAAACTAGTTAAACGTTCCAAATTAGTTTTTGTTAACGATAGTAACGTTATATTAACCAAACGGCTAGGGAAAATCAAAACTTTATAGATAATGAATTTAGAAAAAAACATAGAAAATGCAAATAATTATTTAAGGTAAGGGAAAAATAGACTTTTATATACTCCGGGGTATGGTAGTCTATTTTTATTAATGTATTGTAACAAAATTTAGCAAAGGAAGTCGGTTAGTTACTTAGTGTGTAACACCGACTTTAGTCAGGCGATCAGATTGTTTATTTATGTATAACCGATCGTAGCTTTATTAAACAGAGGAGTTCGTAAAAAAAATCAGATAAGTCTTAACTAAGGGTTTCGAAACTTGGTGGTTTGGGCTTACGTGGCTTGTTGCGTGATAGAACGCTTTTCAAAAAGTGCCTGGGTACATCAAAGCGCCAAATAAGGGTTAATAGTAGCGTAACGTGGCTTTCAACAGATAGAACGCTAAATAGGGGTTAATAATATCGTGTCAAAGTTTTCTTTCTTTAAGTCGCTTAATCTTTACAGTCTTTATACACGTCGGTGTGTAATTCTCGTAAAAACGAAGTATTAAAGTACAAATAGTTGGAACCACTATAACATCCCGTTATAGGTTTTTAACGTGTCTTTATCTCTTCTTCTTAAGCTGTCTGTAGTCGATCGAGTCGGCTACTAATTAGTGTCGGTAGGGTTTAAGTAACTATTTATGTAAAACAAGGTTATTGAAAAAGTAATGAAAAATAAATGGTATTTGTAGTAAAGTAAAGATGTATTCAGTTAAAAAAGAAGTATTGAGATTTGTAAGTTACAGTTAAGGGCTTATAAGCCCTCACCCAGAGCGTATTACTTTGGAATAATTCTTCTAGACCGCTCTACGCATTTCTGTCGGCTTGGAATAGTATTCCAGACCGATTTATGCATAATGCACTTTGCGTCTTACAAGAGTGAAGCCTGCAGCGTAACACGTTATCGTGCATCCTGAAGGAGTGCACCCTGCAATACAGTGCACTACCCTTTAGCCTATGTATACTATCTGTGAGGGTATATAGTAATATCCACATTTTGATCTATTAATAGAAGTTTAAGTTGAAATTATGTATATAATCTATGACTTATAATCTGAATTTATTAATTCCATAAAGTAAAGACTATGGCATAGTGGATATACAAATTAATGATACCATTTTCGTTAAAATATTCATTTTTAATATCAGAATAACGTGCAATGAAAAACTAAAAGTTCTGGAATGGTAAGCCGGTAGCGATTTTCATGAAAAGTAAATGTCTATACTTCTACGGATCGTTAATTAGTTCAATGGTATTGACAATATGGATATTTACCTTAACTTTCGTTGAAGGGTCAAAACGTTGACTTGACTAAAATATATAAAAATAATGTACTAAGAACTTAAAATACTTAGAATAACGCGCTAGTAACAGCTTTATTGCAACCTCATGCCAGACGGAGGTATCGTACGATTTATTAACTGAGGTAAATGCCCAAACCCCAATTGATAGGAATTAAAATCGATTGAATAGCATATTAGATTAAGAAATAAAGAACCTAGACAGTGTAATCAATACGGTTTCGATTAATTTCTCAAAAATCAACTCGATTATTTTGAAACACAGCTCTTTCGATTACCACATGAATCTATCCTCACAAATATGATTACTCTTAACGATCGTCAATAAAAATAAATTCCAGGAAAACAAGAATAAAATTTCAAAAAAAGTTATTTGTTAAACATTTGTTAAAAATATAAAAGGATTATACAAATAATATTTTTTTTTCGAAAGTTTATAGTACAATATCCAATTTTCATGTAATCATAATTATGTGAAGAACCGTTAACATTGTTACCATGCAATGAAGAATTTAAACTATCCAGATTATTATTTATACCGATTCGAGAAGCTTATTCGCATCTCTTTCAAAACTTGGGATAACCCGAAAAATACGCGTGAAAATCAACGTAATGAAACTTCGTAAAGTTTTAAAAAACAGGAAAATCGAGTGATTTATGTGTATTAACGGAAAAGATTATTTAGAAGACGTTATAATGAGGTTGTGACGGAATGAAGCTGTATAAAGGTTTGTAAATAGTAATAAGTTGACTATACGTATCAAGGTCTACGTTAAAAGGTCACTTGATAATGTTAGGTTATATAAAGACGAGTAGATAGGGAATTTGGGTTACTTTTGCAAATTGGTAAACAGTTAGGGAATTCAAACCATAAATACAATTAATTGGTACGGTTGAGTTTAAGGTGTATATAAATTTGTAGAAAAGAAACGTGTACCTGGGAGTTGATGAAGTGGAGACTCAGAGTTGTAGAGTAAATGGAGGTAATAACAGTCAATTTAGATTCGGAATACACTGAAATTGATAGGGGTTTAGCCGGCGAATAAGCAGGTACTTCAGTGACAAGCGCATGAAAATGGT
This sequence comes from Anisogramma anomala, assembly GCA_038502455.1. Taxonomy (NCBI): domain Eukaryota; kingdom Fungi; phylum Ascomycota; class Sordariomycetes; order Diaporthales; family Gnomoniaceae; genus Anisogramma; species Anisogramma anomala. Next base: position 7,561,448 of record JASMMZ010000011.1, on the reverse strand, counting down.
CGACCAAACGAGCGCGCGTATACAAAATAAAAAGCCGTCAGTAATGGAATAGTATTTCATTATAATACATTCAGTTAACTGTATCGTAAAGGAAGTTAATTATATTAATTTCAACGTGAGTATATTGTTTCTCAATTCACTGTATTAACCATAAACTTATGTACAGTATTTACCCAGTTCAGACCAGGGAACGTCACAAGTAATTTGCAATACAAATTTATATGCAGACTTGCTGGCAGTTTGCCAAACCTAGAACAATACATCTACCACTTGACCACGTAATACTACTGTTAATTCGATCACGATTCGAATCGACAACGTTACAACATTTGAAGACCAATTATTGGAAAGGTCTATCAATATATAGTGTCTTATAATAGTCAATAATCCGTTAATAAGCGGTTAAATACCGGTATAGGATATTAGTTTTGTATCATTAAGATAACTGATAGGAATTAAGACTATATATATACCTCTTTAAACTTAACGTTGGATATAAGAAAATTCATTAAGAAAATATTTAAAGTTTATCTTGCGGTTAACGTACAAAGTTGAAGTAAATAACACGGTTTTCAAATTGGATTTTTTTATTCAAAATTTGTTAGATAACGCATAAACTTTGGTAATTTTCGCGAAAAAGGCTACAAGGGTCCGGTCTATTATTTAGCGAAAGGTTGATATATATGATGATATTACTTTAATTCCGTTGATGGCCATTTGTTCAATCGGTTTTTATATTGTTTAGCTTCTTAATAAGTAGTACGATAGTTAGGTTAATAGAGTATTTGGTGCAAAGAGTAGAGGTAACGGTTAACAAACGATTAGTAAAGCTATTTAAATACGATTAATGTTAGAATAGTAGTAATTATAGTGCAGTAGGTCAACTTTACTTACAGTAAAGTTGACCATACCAGATTGAAAGTTGAGTGTATTGTTTTGTGTGGGCCCACTGTATTAGCTGCAAGTCAATGAAAGTATGCGCCCAGTTCACATTAGGGTACGGGAAAAGAAATTCACCATACAAATTACTATGTAGACCGGCTAGTGGTCTGCCAAACCTAAAACAATATAACACTATCTGACCACGCAATACTACTGTAACTTCGACCAATCGAATCGACAACTTTGTAACGTCTAAAGCCCTGCCAACACTGATTAGTGCTTATTAGGTTAAGTACAGATATGCTAAGTAAAAGAAAAAGCTTCTTTTTGGTTAAGATTTACGGTTACAATGGCGGCTATAGTAAAGGAAGAATTTTTTTGAAAGGCCTTTATTAGATTTACGCCAGTCCAAAACGGCAGGAAAATAAAAGAGACCTATGGATTACACCAATTCATAATGGAAATCTGAAAGTAAACGACGGTATTGTTACTTAAAAATACTAAAAAAATCTTTACCAAATCTTTTTTAAAGACAATAATATTAACTATTAAAAGTCTCAAATTTCAGTAAATTAGCAAACGGCTCAGTTTGTACTACTACGGGTGTAACTACTATAAAACCAACTAAGTCCGACGGTCAAAATAACAAATAAACTTCGGCTTTTACCTATGATAACAAACGACCTCCGATCTAACCCTTTACACCAAATCTTTACTCCTACTTTACCTTTTTTACTCCCCCTACGTTAATTTAATCGCCAAGACCGCCTTTTTGAGCAAAAATACCAATAAATAACAAGTCGAGCTAAAGAAGTTACCGCGTAATTCAACGCCAAGTCACTAAGTTTCCACGTGACTTCATGCTAAAACAGTAAGCCCCCACGTCCCAAGTCACCGAACCCCTCGCCTACCAAGTTCTACGTAAGCTAGAACCTTGCAATGACTACCGAAAGCGCTTAATTTAAATCGATTATCGACCCTGTCAGGAAGAAAGCAATTTAAGCCCTCGAAACTGCCTTTACCAAACATTACAACGAAGATCTTTACGCGCAAAATGTCGACGAAAACTCGACGGAAAACACTTTATTAACTTCGTCGACTATGACATCGTTAAGCCTAATAACGGTGAGAATCCTAACCGTGCCTTCCGCAAATATGGCTATTTTTTTGACGACTAAACAATTAACATACAAAAAACAATTCAAAAGGGGGTTCAGTTGAAGCTTCAACCATAACTCAAGAAAAGAGGGGTTTACGTTTAAGTATATAGTATTATAAAGTTGTCACAAGCTCTTTTTGACCTAGTCTAACTTTAGGAATGCTCTTAAAACCTAAGCCTTAAAAGAACAGGTGTCGAAAAACTTTAACAACCTTATACGCGATCCCGGGGACCTCACCTTTACCTTTGGCTAAATTAAGCCTCTTTATACGATAACGATGAAAAACTTATTAATCTATTCGGCAAATTAGTAACCCTACATGGCAACGCGAAATGTACGATTTTAGCGGCGGCAAAGTACATAAAGAAACAACCGCCAATGCGGCTAAAGGAATTGACGTCGAAGCTTTAAACCAATTAATTAAATAAGATCTTTAAGTCCCTTAAAACCTTTAGGTTCTATTTACTTCCCAACACTTTAATTTAAATCGCCAAGTTACGCCAAAGAATCTCTATATCAGGTTTACCTCTATACATAAACCCACTATAAGTCTTACAACAAGACTTTATCTCTAGAGCCAGGCGACTGTAAATTACCCTTAATACTGTATCGGAAGGCTCCAAGGTTAAAACTGCCAGGGATCACTATTAATAAAGAATAGGATAACTACTGCGATCTACTTCTAAAACTTGTCAAAATAGTGAATATTAATTATAAGCTTTTTACGGACTTCGCAAAAATTCACAACGATATAAAAAGGTTTAACGGAAGTCCCCACAACCTGCTCAACACAAATATGATACCATTTTTTCAATATAAACAAATGAATAAAGGTTTCCCGTTCTAGTTTTTACCTACTATTCCCCGAAATCCTTACAAGGCATGCCAAGGATTACTACATAACCTTTCTAACACGACAACTACTCTCCGCGAAGTTTACAATAATATAAAAATGTACTTCGAATACGATGTTTACCTTACCTAATACCATATAAATTAGGCTACTATGAGGTAAACTATGATAATAGCGGGAACAAAAGAAAAAATACCAATAGATATACGAAATCAAATACTTAATAAGCTGATTTTATACTAGAAAGTCATAGGAAAATCCCACGTTAGCGAAACTACACTTCGCGAACAGGTACAAGAGATAACTAAAGGTGTTAAAGAGTTTGAATACGCTTTACAACCCCTAAATACCACCTGTAAAAGCTTTTTGAACCAGTTATGCTCCTTATTTATAACTATATTAAAGAATACACCAAATACGTAAAATATATACCCCTAATACGGTAACTTTCGTAACTTAAATAAATAATACCTTATAGTCAATTAAGTCTACCGTAGATACAGCTACAAACACCCTTAACGCCTAAGGTCTGACTTATTAACCTAAGACTAAAGGTAATAGTCACGTTGATGCAAATAAGGTCAAGATTTAAACTGATCTATAAACGGTAAGAATTAACGTTATAATAGTGGTAAGAAATGTTACATCTGTATCAAGTTTAGTTATTAGTTAAGTAGCCCCCCTCTCCTCCTTTCCCGAAGAAAGCAAATAACCAAATGATGTTATATTACATCCAGTACCTTACCACTTTTGAATAGGATTATTTAAATTAAATCATAAACTTGAAAGGTAACAAGCTAATTAATGGTAACGATAGTTCCAGGAAAATTAAGTGGTATAAAGATACAGCTCCTAACGCGACTCAATAACTAGCAGACCACGCCTTCTTATACTGCTTAGGTAGTAAAAACCCTTACTTTTTCCCTAATTAAACCCTAAACCCTTTATATGTCTCCATCCTTCGCGATCGTAACGTAAACTACACGTTTTGAAGTATTGTACACGACATAAGGGCAGTAAAATACTTAATATGAGGTTATTCGGAATACGTGGCATTTCAAAGGGAAAGTACTACAGTAAATGAGATTGATCGTTACGATGTTGATAAAGCTAAAGATGACTTCAGACCAGGAGAACAACGATCATTATTGTGGATAACAGTAATTTAAATTATTCTTAACTTGACTGTGTTCTATATCTTAAAGTTCTCTACCCCTTTTTTTTCTTTAATTAGAGGATATAAAAACCTTAAGCGTTAACGTTAATGTTAACGCCAATGAAGTGGTGAAAAAGAACGAAATGTTTCCTCTTGCCTTGAAGTAAAGACACTTATAATTTTATCTTTTAGGCTTCAAAACAGTAATATTAAACCTAACGAAGCCGGAAATACACTCAATATACCGGCGATTAAATTACCTAAACGTTAATAAGTTGTACAATGTCCTAAAAGGTGTTAAGTATGAAGATGTAAAATACTCTTCCTTGAAATCTATAGAGAAGCTTTATTATTATCATCAAATATATACTTGAACCCTTCGAAAATTTAATTTTATAATAAAAGAAAACAAAGGTTTTAATTGTAATATCTTTATTAATGTATTTTACTTACACAATAATCTTATTTTTCATGTCTTTAACTTTGTGACCTCTTTTTACGAAGCTAAGTTTTGAAAGTAACTTTTGGTAAAATATATATGGGAACTCTGAAGATTCTGTAAATTAACACGTATTTGGGTCCACATAAAGTCATCTTCCATGATACTAACATGAATTTTATGGTGGGGGAGTTTTTTTTAAAAAAAAATGAAAAAATAATAGATATTAAATACAAACGGGTGGCTATAAAGGCTGAAAAAACCATTAGAAAACTTAAAAGGGAATATACACTACTTAGAAGAATATATAACATCTTTACGTTGGAAATTGGAAGCTTTACGGATCCAGAACGTATGTCTTTAGATAGCGGTAAAAAGTCTAAACAATACTATAGGCCTTGACGGTCTAATGCGAACGATACTGGTATTTGAAGCGTACCTACGCCTAAAGAGTAGATCTCCACCATTGGCAAATACCCAGAAATGAGTTGTAGCTCATAGAAAAGTATTAAAGGAATTGCGAAAGGAATCGGCACGCCGCCAAGTCAACGATACCCTTGATACCAAAAAAGGCCCTACGATTATCGACGTACTTACTTTTTCATTAAAGAGTAAAGTCCTCGTGTGGCAAAATCCGGGCAAATAGGAAAGCCTATACAAAACTTTAATTATCTCCAACTTTAACATATTCATTAAAACTGCTAACAGTCTTATAATTTTTCTTACCACCTAAGTTAAGTCCTATATCAGAGTTACTAACGATAAAGATTCTTAATCTAAACTACCAAGCTAATACGAGCCTCCTTTACCTAGAATCAAAAAGTCGATAAGACTCTGCCTACATAAACGAGCACCGCAAAAAAGGAATATTAAAGAGTAAAAATACAGATGGGGGCGCATTTAAAATACTATTTAGGTAAGTAAAAAAAAGATAACAAAAACTTGGTATTAAAGCTTCGAATAAAAGGTATTATCGAGACCTCTGACAAACCCATTAAGAAAAGCAACAAGGTCGAAATAAATAACCTACTAATTCAAAAAGTCGTATAATTCGAACCGAAAACCGACTTCAAACTTTGAAACCAAAATGTTACGATTTTCAAGTCGAGGATTATCCATAAGGTTAAAGGTAAAACCATAGGGCAACAGTACGAAAAATCACGTATAATCGCTTAAGACTACGATAATAAAGGCAAAAACTAAATCCTTATGCAATCGTTAACAACTCAAAAATCGGCTAACACTTAGTAGTTACTTTCATAATAAATTTGATAGTTCATACGAAAGGAAAATTTATATGTAATAGCCGAAATATTACATGAGCTTAGACGTTATAAACAACAAATTCAAAAAAAATTATAATATTAAAACTGCTACGGGAATTACGGTCTATCTATCCTTTAGGAACGGTAATACGATTAATGAAGCCTTTATGCAAATTACCTAAAGTATGAGTTTACTGATTCCAAACCTACTAATTGCACTTGAAATTACGGCTTGGCATAAATTTATTAATATACGACCCGTATTTATGAGTAATGTAAAAAAAGACTACAGTATGGTAAATATATAAATAAACTTTACACTTCTTTAAAATTTCTAGCTTTATAGCATTAGAATAAATGGCGATTAAGGACTCTAAGTTCTGAAATTGTAAGCCGGTTATAACCTTAGTAAAGGGCAGTCAACTTAATTTTAATAAATAGTTAATCCGAATATTTGGTATTAATACCAGCCTCAACTTTGGCTATAAAAAGTCCAAAGCACAAATTTGGACACAATTAACAAGACTAACGTAATTAATGCTTAGCGATACCTAAAATAACGTACCCGTATTAGATATATTACCATATTATGCCAACTGGAAGCCTTATATAACCTTTCTATCGCGGCATAAGTATAAGATTGGATAGGGAATAAATTTCACCGCCTAAACAAAATGATTAAGTGACAAATACAAAATCTGGACCTAAGGATGAATATAAATCCAATCGACCTATTGAGGGCCAAATTAATAATATTTGCGAATGGTTTTTTTTTCCCCACAAAAAATACCGACATATATTTACATATAGGCTTTCTAATAACCCTCGTTAATAAGAATAGGCGACAAAAATCATTTAGAATTATTGGCAGCATAATCCATTCAACCTCTATCAAATTTAAAAAGATTATACGAAACATGTTAACTTTAAAGGTTTACGGCATAATAGTGGGCTTCGATATAAATATGATATTATAGAAAAACCCTTGACGTTATTACCAGGTAGTTAAAGATTCCTAATTTCCCGGTAGTAATTTGTAACAACTCGAAGAGTTTATTTGAATTCTTCTTGAAGCTCGGAACCGTTGGCTAAAAACGCATAATGATCGATGTAATGACCCTCCGCAAAGTACATGAAAGGAGAGAGAATAAGAAGTTCCGGTAAATCAAAGGAAACAATAATCTTACTAACGTTATAACGAAGGCGTCTCTAAATAAAGCCCTTAAGTGGTTTGTTAATAGTAATGGACTGAGCATACGTATCGAGAGCTACGTTAATAGGTGGCGCAGAAAGCCTAAATTACGTAGCGGTAGTAAAAAATGTATTGGATAATGGGGAAACTACCAGGAGACTAATAATGGAGATCTGTTTAATTGACACAGCTATAGTAAAGGCATACCTTTATTTATAATGGAAAAGCTTTTTGTAAGAGTCTATAAAGTCGGACCTCGGAGCTGTGAGACAATTAACGGAAATTGGGGTTAATTTAAATGCAAATGAATAAAATTCTATACCGAGGTTAATTCACATTAATAGGGGTTTGACTAGTTAACCAGGTCGCAGTTTAGTGCTGACCGAAAAAGATTAGTCAACTACACTAGAGTACACGAACATACTTAAAAGCTGCCAGTATTGGAATAGTAGTAATTATAATACAGTAAGTCAACTTTACTTACAGTAAAGTTGATCACACTAAATTGAAAGTTGGGGGTATTATTTTGTGTGGGCCTACTATATTATCTGCAAGTTAAGTACAGTATGCGCCCACTTCATATTAGGGCACGGGAAGAGCTATTTTTCATACAAATTACTATGCAGACCGGCCATCGGTCTGCCAAACCTAAAACAATACAATACTATGGGACCAAGCATTACTACTGTTACTTCAACCAATCGAATCGACAATGTTGTAACATCTAAAGCCCTACAAACAATTAAATAATTTATCAAGATTCTTAAAAGTATAAAAACAAAGCGAGATGGGTTAATAAACATAAAAAAAAACAGCTATGTATTACCAAGCGGTGAAACCAGAATTTCAATTATGAAATTGACGAATATAGGGAGATAAATTGATGAATTCGGACATAATATCGGTCAGAAATACAATTGAATTATTTATTTTTTTCAAGCTGAATTTTGTTAAAATAGTTACGTTTCATTAGTTCGATAGGTAAATAACGTTTTGAATTAAACTAGTTTATATGTCAAACGAAACGATTTATTATTGTTTTCAGCCGAGCTGCAACGTGAGCTCAAGGTATTGAAGGCCGCTATATTCAACAAGTTTAAAATAGACTTTTAAATTAAATAGAAATTAAGTACCTCATTTAAATAACAATTTTTAGTCTTTAGGGGTTTCCAATTCAAAAGTGGAATGTTTAGGGTTTATTCTGTTATTGTAAAATACTTTCAACATAATATTTGGGTTTGAATCCATCAGCTTTATCAATAACGTTAACAACAAACAACTAATAATCACAAACTTATGAACTCGGTAGCAGGTTAACGATTTCTTGGACGAGTTGGTCGATGTGAAAACGGGGGTATTTTTCATCCGAAATATTAACTTGAATAACTTAAAAATCGATCAAACGTATTATACGATACTTATCATGAAATTGACTTGGTTCTTTTTGAAACAATGGTTTGATTTATGATTTTTTAACAAAAGTTAAATATTATTTCCGACTTTAAATTATTTTGATTGAGAGTGTTATTTGTTAGTGGAATTTTTGATACGTTGTAACATAGCCGTCATTATATTTTGTACGAATTTAAAAACATAGTGAATACGTTGGACGAAACTCTTAACTCTTATACAAAGCTTTATAATCGGGATATTTAAACGTTGAATCAGTTTTATAACGTTGACGTTATTGTTATGTATTATAGATAATAGGTCAATATTGATAGTGGTTATATTTCTATTATTTAAGATTCATTACTAGTTAAGCAATCGGTGACATTGGTCGAATTGAATGCAAAAGACGAAGAAATGTGGGTACATTGAAATTTTCACGTTATTTTGCTCCGTGGCGTTATTAGTTTCAGCGTGAAATCCAGTAATTCAACGTTCTTCCATCCCCATTTGGTAGTATACAAAATTTTTATATTTACACGTCCAATTAGAATCCAGATCGTTGAAGATGGTATAAGGGAATCCATAAAACCACAACTAATAGTTTGGGAATCGTTTCGCGTAAGATTCGACGCTTAAAATTTCTATGATATATAAGGTAATTTGTATACTTGAATAATATGTAATAATCATAAAACAAATTGAGTTGTTTACTTGTATTTAATAGAGGTTGATTATACAGTTAATGGATAACGAGTTTGAAAATAATTCGAAAACTAGTAAATATTTCCAAAGTTTCTCTTTCATTATATATCAAATAAGTTATTCACCTATAAACATCACAATTACGATGAGATCATCGATTAATAGGGTACAATCTGGGTTAATAGTAAGATTCGTTAAATATAACGATAATAATATCTCAGTCCGGGTGAACGAGAATAAGAAACTTTTACATAATTGAAATTAATGTAAGAATGATAAACTGGTAAGCGGGGATCTAAATACGGTTATAAAGATGTAAAATATTATTTTTATTTACCGTATTGTTTTTTTTTTTAAAAAAAAAAAAACCTTCAATGCCTAATCTGTATCAATGCGAATATTGGCGGAAAATATAGGATTACCTACTTGTATTATACGAATGAAGTGGGGATAGGTAACTTTCCAGATAACGGCGGCGTTTTACTTGTTTTAAAAGTTTTTATTGATGAAGAGCTCTTAATATTTAAGGATGGACTCGCCGGAAATGGTAAGTCAAAAGATACGCGAGTTCGAAAGCAATAAAGAAACGACCTATTTAGGGAAAAGGAGCCACAATTTTTGACCTAGAAAACGAGGATGAGAAACACTTTTGGGAATAACCTAGACTCGTCATAACAATTTGTCGGTTTATATCCAATACTTCCTTGTATTATAAAAAAATTCAAAACAAAATAAGGAAAAACATTGAAACTAGTTAATTAGCATTTCAAAAAGTTGTCGTATAATTATAAAATATTTCAATTTTTCAGGTTTTGTAAGAATAGTAAATGGTTGGGTTGTAACACAAAGGTTTTAGTTCCATACTTTTAAATATTTCATAATCCCTAAGAGGTTTTCATTGTAAATTTCGTAATTATATTCGGCTGGTAATAAACGACTAGGATAGAACATTTTAAATTGAAGGGTTCCCTAGTTGTTACAACACAGTAAATAACTCCTTAGAGCCTATCTAGATTAGTCCGCTTTTAATTTTTTTTTAATTCGAGGTACTAAAAAACGGCAATAGGTTTCGTAAGAAACCCAAGTTTAAATTGATTAAATGTAACTACTTTTTTTATCAATCGAATTAAATGGTCAGTTATAAAGAAGTAATACCAAATAAATCAATGGTAAAGTTTAAAGAATTTCAAAAACCTGAGTACCCTAATATCGATATTAAAAAGAGTTTACTTTCGGGTAGAGCGCAGCTTTTCTGCGGTTAAACGAATACTTACACTAATTTCTATAGTAAACCCTAAATGGTTGTTTATATAAATATCAATCTCGTTTTTTAATACAATGAAGTTACGGTTAATGATATTGAACACTTCTAATACCTATTTAAATCGATCGTAATAATCGTAAAAAGTATTTTTTCAATGATAATGATATATGGTCAAGAAAACGGGAATACAAATATCGAAAGCTTTGGGTAACGAATTATTAATATATCATTACAAGGTGATTAGTATCCCGTAAAGTTCGAAGGAAATAATTAGTTATTCGGAGAATACGAAAAGGGTGAGAAACACGGTTTTCTACGAGTTGTTTCCTTCAATATAACGTTTATAAAGACCGAATCAAACGTCAAGTTTGATAAATTACCTTACTTGTAAAATTCCAGCAAACGTCTCCTCAATAAAAAGAAAGGCGTCTCCATCCGTTTTTATAAAAGCGTCAAGTTGTTAATATTCGATGTAAAAACGTGAATCTCATTTGGTTTTACTAATACGAACCATTAATGTACCTTTTCAGAAGCTACTTACGTAGAAGCCTTAATATAATTATTAAATAAATATTACACGTAATACTACAAATATTTACAGTAATACATAACTAAGGAAACTCTATAAAACTTTGAATTAGTAATCTTAATTATCGTTTTAAAAATTATGTTATGTTTGGAATTTTAACGGTAGGGGGAATAATTATTCACGAAGGTATTGTTGAAAGGGTGGAATTGTTTTATAAAGACATTTGCAAATTTATGATCGATAATAACGATTTAATTCAGGGTTAATGCTTCAATTATATCCAAAAAAGATGGATATAAGTCATGTAGTATTGGTTTAATTTTTATGAGTTAGCCAGAATAGAATGTAAAAGATAATTAAGTTCACGCTTTTAGGTAACTTTTTTCTTGTTTTAAACCTCTGTTTTCATAAGCGTTAATTACCTATTTATCACTAAAACAGGATTTTTAGAGCAATGTAAATAACCTATGCGTCTTCTATTGGGGATAAACCAAAAATATCATTGCAAGAGAATTGGGGAATAATATAGAATCAAGTTCGTTATTAATATATGATAAAGATAACGATTAAATGATTTATAAAATTGTAAATTGTCAGCTGGTAACAACGGCGTACCAAGTAATTTTGTTCAATTTTCGAGGTAAAATGGATATGAACGACAATTGTAATCGGTGGATGTTGGAATAGTATTACATGCAGTGCAGTAGGTTAACTTTACTTACAGTAAAGTTGATTGTACTGCAAGTTGAGTATATTGCTTTGTGCGGACTTACCATATTGGGAGTAAGTCGAGTGCAGTACGCTGCACATCACTCTAGGGCACGGGACAAACAATTAGCCATACAAATTACAGTGCAGACCGGCTAGCGGTCTGCCAAACCTAAAACAATACATCCACCATCTGACTACTGCAATACTACTATTACTTCAACCACGATTCGAATCGACAAAGTTGCAACATCTAAGGCCTACCAACACTGATCAGTGCTTACTTGCTTATTGGGTGAAGCACATATAAGTTGGGCAAAATAAAAAGCTACTTTTTAGTTATTACGCTTTGTGGTTACAGATGCTAGGGTAAAAAAAACATTTTTGTAAAAGGCCTTTATTAGTATTTCATTAGTCTTCAATGGCAGGATAATAGAGAAGACTTCTTAGGTTTTGTCAGTCCTTAACGGCAATCTGGAAGTAAGCGACGGTATCGCTACTGGAAAACACTGAGAAATTTTTCTTGATCCTTTTTAAAGACGTTAAGATTAACTGTCAGAAGTCTTAAAATTCGGAAAGTTGGCAAATGGCTAAATTAATACCACTACAGGTGCTATTACCGTAAGAAAAACAACTAAATCCCTACACCAAACAACTTTTTACCTTCACCTTCTACCGCCAACAAACAACTTATAACATTACTCTCTATACCAAATCTCTACTCATACTTTAATATTTTCACTCCCTACATTACGCCAATTGTTAAGTTCGTTACTTTAAGCGAAAACACTAAGCCGCGCCAAGAAAACCTCATTACGCGACCTTTCGCCAAGTCACAGGTTTCTACGAGACTTCACACCCAAAAACCAAGACTCTACGCTCAAAATTACCAAGTTTCTCGCCCTACACGCCTGTCAAGATGTTTACCGCTAACGCTCACATTAAAGCCATTACCAACCCCGCAAGAAAAGAAGAAATTAAAACGCTCGGAACTGATTTTACCAAGTTGAACGACGACAACCGTAAGGCGTTGGATATTGTCGAAGAATTAACCAAAAAAAAACCTTACTAACTTCGTCGAATACTTTATTATTAAATATAACACTAGCCAAAATCCTAATCACAGTTTCAAAAAATATCGTGAGTTTTCTAATGACTAGACAATTAATATATGAAAAATAATTTGAAAACCGGTTTAATTAAGTCTTAGTTCCGAATTGATGCCGAAGGATTTTTATTTAAGAATAAGGCATTATAACGTTAGTCCAAGCCTTTTTCGATTCAACCTAATTTAACCAATTCTTTTACAATCCATGACCTAAAGGAAAAGCTATTAAGGAACCTTACCGCCCTAATACGCGATTTAGGAAACCTTTATCTTACATTTAATTAAGTTAAGCCTTTTTATACGTTAGCTATAAGGAATCTGTTAACTTATTTGGAAGTTTAGTGCCTCTATGTAATAGTGCGGAGTACGCCTTTAGCGGCGCCAGAGCACATAAAGCGACGGCTGCTAACGCGGTTAGAGGTATTGATGTTATCCTTTTTCACTAGTTAATTAAGTAGGATCGTTAACCTTTTTAAAACTTTTAAGTGCCTATCACTTATCAGTAATTTAATCGTTAAACCCCTTAAAAACCTTCCCTATTCAGATTCGCCTACACGCGGGAGCCCACTACAAGCCTTACCATAGGATTTTACCTCTCGGGTTAGGTAATTAGTAATTACCTCTAATACCGTACCTCGGACACTTTAAGGCTTGAATCGCCAGGAAATACCACTTACGAGTATGACAATCATCGCTAATTTCTTCAAAAACATATCAAAATAGTTAATATCAACTATAAGATTATAACGGACTTTGTTAAGATCTGGGATAATATAAAAAAGTATAATTGAAATCCTTATAATCTTCTCGACACCAAGATAATTCTTTTTTAAAATATTTGCAAGTAAATAAAGGTTCCCTCTTTTAGTTTTCACTTACCTCTTCCCAGAATCCTTATAAGGTATGCCAACGATTGCTATCTAACCTTCCTAACTAGAGTTACTAAATTTCGCGAAATCTACGATAACATAAAGAGCTAATTTTAACACGACTCCCACCTCACGTAATAACATATAAATTGAGTTACTAGGAGGTAAACTATAATGTTAGATAAGAAAAAAAAAGGAAAAAACACCAATAGATATATTTAACTAGATATTTAATAAGCTAATGTTACACCACAAGACAATGGGAAAAGCCCACGCTAGCGAAACTAAAATTCTAGAGTAGGTACAAATAATAGTTAAGGGCGTTAGCGAGTTCAAATACGCCCTATAACGCCTCAATACCACCTATGAAGGTTTTTTTTAGCCAATTACATTCCGAGCTTATTACCGTAATGGCTTGTATAACAAACTCGCTTGGTATGTACTTCCAAAACGGGAACTTCCTTAACGTAAATAAAGAAAACCTTGCGGTAGTTAATTACGTCGACCGCAAGTACGGGTACTTATAACGCCTAAGATCTGGTTTATCGACCTTAACCTCAGACTGAAGTTAGTAATTACATTAACGCTAATAAGATATAAGCTGATCTGTTAACCGAAAGCACTATCATCGTAATAGTAACAAGAAATATTAGATTTGTGATAAACCTAGCTATTAGTTAACTCTTTACTCCTCCAACCGAGCGTAATAATCGGAAGGTAGTATACTACGCTTAATACCTTACTATTTCGAAACAAGATTACTTAAATTAAACTGTAAACGTTAAAAACGATAAGTTAGTTAAAGTCGCCGTTAACGTTTCTAAACAAATTGAATGGCATAAAGATACTGTTTCTAATACGACCTAGTAATTAGTCGATCACACCTTCCTATACAATTTAAGTGGTGAAAACCCTTACCTTTTCCTTAATCAAACCCCTAACCCTTTAAATACCTTTAACCTTCACGATCATTACGCATAACACACGTTCTAGGGTATTATGCCAGATACAAGGACAATAAAATACTTGATAGGAGGCTATTTGCAGTACGTGGTATTGCGGAGAGAAAGCATTACAGCTACTAAAATTGAATATTACGATTGGAAAGGTTAAATTTAGTTTTAACCACGGCGAATAACTATCGTTACTTGGGATAACAGCAGTTTAAAAATTTTTAGGAGTAATTATATTCCATATCCTTAAAATCCTTACCCCTTTTCTTTTTTATTTAAAGGATATAAAAACTTTCAGCGTTAACATATACGTTAACTTCAACTAACTGGTTAAAAACGGCTAAAGATTTTCATTCACCCTTAAATAGGGACACTAATAGTTTTATCCTTAAAGCCTAGAAGTAATAATATTAAACTGAATAAAGCCAAAGATACGGCAATTAAATTAGAGTTTTAACCATCCAGCCGTTAATAGGTCATATAACTTCATAACGTCTATAAGGCATGACGATATGAAATACTTTACCTTAGAAGCTATTGAAAGACTTTTCTACTACTATCAAACACATACCTAAACTCACTGAATATTTAAATTTATACCAAAAAACGATAAGGATTTTAACTATAAGATCTTTATTAAAATGTTTTACTTAAATAATAAGCCTATTCTTT
This sequence comes from Anisogramma anomala, assembly GCA_038502455.1. Classification (NCBI taxonomy): domain Eukaryota; kingdom Fungi; phylum Ascomycota; class Sordariomycetes; order Diaporthales; family Gnomoniaceae; genus Anisogramma; species Anisogramma anomala. The sequence continues at coordinate 7,546,304 of JASMMZ010000011.1, read as the reverse complement.
ACGTCGTGAATTCCGTAACCTTTTTTTATAAGGCTGAACTTCTATAATCCATTCCGAGAAAAATATATAGGAAATATTGAGGATATTATAAATTAACAAGTATCTGGGTCTACCTAAAGTCGTCGTTTACAATACCAGTACAAATCCTACCGCGTTAAAATTCCAAAAAGATATCGAAATAATAGTTATTTAGTGTAAATAGGTTATTTTCAAAGCCTACTAAAGTATTGGAAAGGTTAAAAGGTTATACGCCCTATTTCACCGAATATATAATATCCTTACATTAGATATTGAAAGCTTTATAGATCCGAAGATACGCCTACAAATAGAAATAAAAGACCTTAACGATATTGTGGGACCTAACGGTCTATTTATTACGCTCCTAGTTTTTAAAACGTAATTACAACTGACGAGTTAATCTTCGCCCTCGGCAAGTATTTAAAAACGTATTACGACTTATAATAAAGCTTTAAGGTAATTACAAAGAAAATCGGCATTTTGTCTGATTATTAACGCTCTTAACACTAAAAACGGCCCTTTAACAATAGATGTGTTTACTTTGACGTTACAAAGTAAAGTCTCAGTATGACGGGAACCAGGCGAATAGGAAGGCCTATATAAGATATTAATTATCGTAGATTTTAAAGTAATCATTGAAATTGCCAACGGTTTTATAAATTTTCGAACTATATTGGTTTAGAATTATATTGGGGGTAATTCAAATAAAGATCCTTAAGTACCTGAAGTTAAAAAACCGAGTTAATACGAACCTTCTTCATAAGTTATCGATGAGCCGATAAAATGCTATCGACGTGAACGACACCCGAAGAAGGGAAACCTTCAAGAGGAGGAATATATATCGGGGCAGATTTATAATATTATTTAAGTAAGTAGAAAAGCAAAGGAAAACGAAGATGTAATACTAAAGCTCCGAGTATAAGGGGTTATTAAAACTTTTGGTTGGCCTTTGAAGGAAAGTAACCGGGTCAAAATTAATGGCTTACTAACCCAAGGAGTTATACAATTCGTATCGAAGATGAACTTTAACTCTTAAAACTTAAACGTTACGATTTTTAAGTTGAGGATTATTTAAAGGATTAAAAGTAAGGTTACGGGGCAGCCGTATGAAAAATTACGTTTAATCGCTTCAAGATACAGTAATAAAGTCAAAAACTAAATCTTTACATAATCGCCAATGATTTAGAAGATTAGTCAAAGTTTGGTAATAGCTTTAGTAACAAGTTTATTAGCTAATACTAAAGGTAAGTTTACACTTAATAGTCATGATTCAAAGTAAGCCTGTATATAATTAGCAGCGGATTTACAATGGATCGTATTATTAACGCTACTATAGAAATTTTGTACCATTGACCCTTTAGACACGGTAATACGTTATATTAAGCTTTTATACGGACTAATTGAAACAGGCATCTACTAGTTTCTAAGTTATTAGTTGTACTTAAAATTACGGCTAGTAATAAAATCCTTAACCTACGATCTGTACTTATTAATAACGTAAAAAAAAGACTTTAATATAATAGGTATATAAACTGACGATATCTATTTCATCGGAACGGCGAGTTTTATAATACTAGAATAATAAGCGATTAATAACTTTCAGTTTTGAAATTACAAGTCGGTGACGACGTTAATGAAAAATACTCAACTGGAATTTAATAGATCGTTAATCCGTATACTTGGTATTAACGACGGCTTTAGCTTACATCAAAAAGGCTGGAGAGTTATTTTGGCTACAATTAACAAGACTGATAAAGCCAAGGCTTAAAGGTACCTAAAGTAACGTACTTTAGGTACTTATATTGCTACCTTATGCTAACTGTAATCATTGTAAGACCTATTCATTACGGCATAAACATCAATACTAACGGATAATAACTTCAACCAGCTAAATACAAAGTTCAAATGGCAAATACGGAACTTGGACCGCGTAATCAATATAATTCCAATCGATCTTACCAAGGCTAAGTTAATGATTTTTACGGATAGGTACTTTACAAATTATACTAACCTGTCTTTACAGATTGGCTTCCTGATGACCCTCGTCAATAAAAACAAGCAAGAAGATTAGTTTAATATTATCGGACAATTAATCCACTAGACCTCCATCGTATACAAAAAGATTACACGAAGTGTGCTAGCTTCAGAGATCTACGGCATAATGACGGGTTTCGACGTAGGCATGGTAATATGGGAAACCCTTAGCATTATCACCAGGCAGCTAAAGATTTCTCTTATCTCGGTATTAATTTATACCGATTCGAAAAGCCTTTTCGAATACCTTTCGAAACTCGGGACCTCTAGTGAAAAACGCCTAATAATTGATGTAATAGCACTTCGAGAAGCCTACGAAGGAAATGAGATTAATGAATTCCGATAGATAGATGGTAAAAACAACCTCGTTGACGTTATGATGAAAGTATCGCCGAACAAAGCTTTGGAAAGGTTTATGGATAACAATAAGCTAACTATACGAATCAAGGGCTACGTTAATAGACCTCCTGGAAGACCCGGATCATGTAACGGAGGAGAGGGCTATACAGGCAAATTGAAAAACTGACAAACTAATAACAGAAATCTATTTAAGTGGCACGGTTAAAGTAGAGGCTTACGAAGTTTTGTGGCGTAAAAACTTTTTGTAGAAGTTGATAAATTCGAACCTCACGGTAGTGGAGAAATTAATGTCAATTGGGGTTAATTTGCATGAAATTGAGTGCAATTCAGTATGGAAGTTAATTGGAATTAACAGGGGTCTAGCCAGTTGACGAGGAGGTAATTCAGTAGCAACCGGAAAATATTGATTAGCCACACTGGCGTATGCGCACAAACTAAAAAGCTGCCAGTGTTGGAATAGTATTACATACAGTGAAGTAGGTCAACTTTACTTACAGTAAAGTTGACTATACTGTAAGTTGAGTGTATTGCTTTGTGCAGACTTACCGCATTGAGTGTAAGTCAAGTATAGTATGCTGCACTTTACTCTAGGGTACGGGCCAAATACTTGGCAATACAAATTACACTGCAGAATGGCTAATAGTCAGCCAAACCTAAAACAATACATCTACCATCTGACTACTGCAATACTAATGTTACTTCGAATACTAATCTAATCGAAAACATTGTAACGTCTAAGGCCTACCAATAGTGGGTAAATTATCTACTAATAATGCTCCGATATTCATAACCCTTTTTTTTTTTTCAAAAAAATATTAATGCATTAAAAGAAATTGTAAATTAAAATCCTCATAAACGGGAAGTTGTTTATCAATTTTAGATACATTACCAGGTTGAATTCAGACTTCTTTTTTATATTTAATTATGTATAGGAGTTACACTTTTTCCTTTTAAAGAATAAAAAGTTTATGTTAGTAGTAAGATAAATACTTGTGTTAGCTTTGGTATTAAAAAAAATTAGGCGTTAGGTGAGATCCAAAGGATAGGTTCGGATTTGATAATTATTTACATTGAATCGTCTATATAATTTATGGGTTTTACGACGTAAAAGTTTCAATTGATTAGCCTACATAATATGCTGTTTACTACCGATTCGTAAACTTATATATGTGTTATAATAATATTTTTTGGGGTATTACACGCATGTAGACTATTAAATTTAACCTCGCCGCCAACGGTACCGTCTTTACCAATTGCGTTAGTATAATTTAAGTTAATAATATTCTGTCAAATACAGAAACTATAAAGACTTTTATTAATTAATCAAATAAGAATAAACTATTACTTATATTTTTGGGTTACATTTTAGAAACGTAACGTCTTTTACGGTATCGTTAATTATCTAGTCAAAGATAATGAACTTAGCGATGGAATTTTCCAATATATTATAAGATTTCGGTTGATAAAGGTTTTGAAACTTTGGTAATACGTAAAACCATTTATTAACCTCTTGCTTTAAGTTTTTAAGTCGAATAATAACAGATTTTACTTGATTAAAGTCGCAAAAGTGGACTCCAAGTATAATTATAGAAACGTCGGGGTCGGTATGACTGTTGTCGTCGTCTTAAACGTAATGATCTTTTCAAACAGATTTTGCTATTTTTAAAAATCATTAAAAAATGGCGTAAAATGATTTTTTATATTCATAGAAATTTGGTTCTTACGTAATTAACGTAATATAGAAACTTGTTATATCAGTAAATTTAATTTAATGCTGGAAAACTTTACGGTTAATTAAAAGGTTTATGTTTAGCTTGTTAATGAACAACAATATTAGGTTCATTATCAGCTTAATAATTGAAATCAGTGGAGTTCAAAATGTCTTCGTCGTTGTTAGATGACTCTGCGCGGCCTTTGACTTGAAGAAGTGGGCGAATGACATTGGTATAGTTCGTGAATTACGAGAGAGCGATTTCTCTTTAGATAAAGTGTTGCTCCGAAAACGTAAGGATACGGGTAACAGCTTCTAGTAACCGAATTATATTTATAAAGACGAGTAATACGTTAGAGTTATATTATTTAATATGTAATTTATACTCGTGAATAGGCTAGTTTTGTTCTATGAGTTCCGTTTGTATGGTTTATATAAAGGCTTTTTATTAGGTAATTAATTTTTATATTACGCAGTTTGTACGCCTTGGAATTTATGTTGTACGCGCGCTATAAGAAACTACTTGAAAGTTTAGATGTTAAAACTAGGATTTTCAAACGAAATGATCTTAGGATATAACCGTTTCAAATTATTTATAATATATTCAGAGAAGGAAATAAAGGATTATTCGTAAAGAGATGAGGTTAAAGTTGTTGTTTCAAGTGGTCGAATACTGTTTATAATCCTCCATTAAGAAAAAGAAGAAGAACAAGAAGAAGAAGAAGGATCCTATTAAGGAGCTGTTATGGAGTTAGTAATAAGGGGTGGTTTGGTCACATGGTTGGTTACATAGCGTGAGTATATTTTGGAGTAGCTTAGGAGTGGCATAAAAGCCTGGTAATCGTTATTGATAGATCCCTGATAACAATTAGATTAGGTACCCGCTTGTGACGAAGTGGTGGATTAGTGTTACTTCTAAGTTTGATTTACCGTTGGCTGGTTGGCACATTACGTTGTATGAGTGATGTTTTACCCCGTGCCTCTCATTAATATGAGCACTCAACTGCAATTTACTTGCAGTTAGAGCAGTTGACTTTGAGTGTATAACACTTATACGCTATTTCAGGATTTCATTGATTACGTGAAATAGTTGAAATATAGCTTATCGATAAGTAAAATATAAATACTTTTTTATAAATAACTGATGAAAATTAAGTAAAGCCGACGTCTATATATTACAACATATTATCTCATTTCAAAATAATAAATTCAATGTTTCATTATATACATATATATGTAATTTTATTGGTACGATTTATTCGAAAAGTGAATATTAAATCTCCCGGGAAGGTAAATCCAAAAATAAGAATTTAAATACCCATAATTTTGGAATTCAATTCAAGTGCAGTACACTCTAAGCTAATATCACTGCTACAAGTCAATTGCAGTAGAGTGTCGAATTGAATATGCGGTATGGGTCAAGAAATTTCCAAAAAAAAAGTAGTGTGCAGACTAGCTAGTGGTCTGCTAAACTTAAAAGTTACCATCTATCACTCAACTATATAATACTATTATTATTTCGATTACGATTCGAATCGATAACGTTATACGATAAAAGACTTATTAATAACAATCAGTATTAATTAGGTTAAGAATATATACGTTGCATAAAAGAATATAGTACTTTCGGGTTACGATTTATCCAATTGCAAGGTAAAAGAAAGATTATTTCGAAAGACCATTACAAATTGATTTAGTGGTTATAGTAGAAACTAGAGAAAACTTCTGGACAATATCAGTTTTCACAGAGGTTTAGAGGGGGCGACGGTATCATGATTGAAAACACCAAAAATTATTTACTGAACCCTTTTTAAAGAACATTGAAATTGATTGATAGAAGTTTGAAATTGTTATAAAGTGACTACTAAGTTATTAAGACCCCTACAGTGAAAAAACGGCTGAATCGTTATTACAATTACTGTAAAATGTAAATCCAAAAACAATCATATTTCAAATTATATAGCAAACGACAATTTCAACTGCAAGTAACTTCAACCTTAAAATTTACCTCTTACACCAATATTTTCCCCCTTGCATTATAAAATCGTCAACTGTATATATTACCAAATACGTTAAGATTGTTACATTCAATTAAAATATCCAACATCTTTAAGTCGCATCAAATAGTCACGTTATATAAGCTTAAGATTGAGAAGTTCTTACATTACTTAACTTAACTTTAATTTTCTAATTGAAACCTTGTAATATAAAACCTTTAGGAACAAATAAAGGAAATTCAAAATTTTGAACCCCTTTTTATCTAATATTATAGTGAAAATATCGAGGGAAAAACTGTTAACGAAACCTTTCTTAAAAAGCAGTAAAACAACTTTATCAGCTAATACATCTTCAACCAGAACGCCGGCAAAGAGTTCGGTCACGGTGTACACTCTTTTTAAGACCTTCGTATATTTTTAAACTACTAGAGAATTGTAATATAGAAGACTTTAACCAAGTTTTTGATCAATTTTTATTTTCCTTAATAAGATTGTTAAAAAACTAGCGAAAACCTTGTTTGGGGCGACACAACTAGAATATCACCCATAAATTTTTTACTTTAATATCTACGAGGGATAGGAAAATGTATTACTAACGATTATAATCAACCTTATATACATTTTCGGAGACAAACCCATAATTTCAAATCTAGTTCAACTTTCAACCCCCTAAGTTGAGAATTATTACAACGCGAAGACAAAAACCCTGTCAATTCATAAAATCATTTAATTTTTATTCATGTTGATTCTGTATAAACGTTCGTCGAAAACACAATACTTAATGTAACGGTTGTTGAAGCGGCACAATGAATTAATGTTGATGTTATCTAACATTGAATTAGGAAAAACAGTTAAAACCGTTAGGGTTTTTTTTTTAAGATAAACCTTTACATAACTTAACTAAACAAAACCTCCAAAAAATAAGCTTTCATATGTAAGCCTACTGCAGGTCTTATCTTGGGACTTTATCTTACAATCAAAATGATTGGCAATTACATTCATCACTCTAACTTCAAAAATGTTAGAATTAAGTTAATTGTAAGAAGTTCTATCGATAACTAGAACAATTATAGTAATTTACCTTTCCAATCGGTTAACATAGAGAAGTAAAATTGAAAAAATGATATTTTTTTAAATACGATGATAATGTTATTCCCTCATATTTGAAAGTAAATGGAGGATTTTCGTCCAGATTTATATTTACTGTTTTTGAGAATCCTTACGAATTACACTAAGGATTGTTGTCTAACCTTGAATTAAGGTACTTTCTTTCCCTGAAATATATGTCGAAATGAAAAGTTACTTCGATTACAACGCTTGACTTTTATAATAATGAACATATTATGCTATAATACGATGAATGAAGATGATAACGAAGAAAGAAGAGGAGTAAAAAATCAAAGATATCTTTGATCAAATGCTTTACAAGTTGATGTTGTGCTAGTAAGCAACAGAAAAGATAAATGTTAGTGATGTTATACTTGTCTAATAGGTTCATACGGTCATTACTAGTGTTAACGAGTTTAAATGCAGCTTACAACGTATAACATCAATTTGTAAAGGTGTTTTTAGTTAGTTACAATTCTTATTGCAATTGTAATAGTACTCATGCTAAATTCAGTTGGTATGTACCCTTCAGTTAATAGGTTCCGTAACTAAAACAATCGAAATCATTTAATTGAGTTTTAAATTCATTGCATGTTTAGCAAGTCCAAGTATTCAAGATTTGGTGTAAAGCTTTTTAATTGAAAGTTATATTGAAGAAAATAAACATGGTTAAGATTTAAACTGATATATTAATCGTAATTTTTTTAATAGTAACTACAATGTTTCATTTAAAATAAATTCGGTTGTTAGTCAAGTCCTTCTACCGTTGCCAAATATTATTCATAGCATATGATATATTACATTTAATAACTATTACTTTTAAACAAGAGTTTTTCTAATGTATGGAAGATTTTAATGAGTAGATCGTTTTAAAAATATAAATAACGCATTAAAAAAAGTTATATCACATCGTGATATTACTCTTAAAGCAAGTTACTGATGAATGTATCACCATTTTTCATAACGCTCAATAAACAAAAACTTTTATATTTATTATGACAACTTGGTTCCTAATCCTTAAAATACCTTTAATCTTCATAATTGTTTCCCAAAATATTCATTTAATAAAATAGTACGGGATATTAGAGAAATATTATATTTAACAGATGGATATTCATCATATATTATGTTCTGGTAACAAATCATTACCGCTATGAAAATCCATCGTTGAAATACTCGTAAGATGAGGATTGATTTCGGTTTGAATAAAAGATTATAGCTATTAGAATTGACGATTTTCAAAAGTTGTTAAATCGATTTTCTCTTATTACTTCAAGTCCACCATCTCATTCCTCCTTTATTTGGAAGAGATTAATATCCTCAGCGTTAAAGATGATGTTAGCGTTGATTAAATAGTGAAGGACGGATGGAAGTTTCTTTTCGATTCCAAATGAATATAATTGTTTTTTTTTAACAACCAAAGGCAACGATAATAAATCTCATAGGGTTCGAAATGCGTTAGTTATACCGATGCTTTAATTACTCAACTTTCCAACAACTATATAAAGTCTTTAAGTCTATAAGATATAGAAATGTCTAATACTTCGTATGAAAAGTTACTGAAATGCTCGACCATAATTGCCAAACCTAGACCTAATCTCCTAAGAATTTTTTGTTTATATTGAAAAACAAAATATAATTCAATTATATAATCTTAACTAAAATCTTTCATTTGAATTACAAACTTTTTTACGTCACAAACTCGATAACCGTTTCCCATTATATCAAGTTTTATAAGTTGTTGTTGGCGAAAGATATATGGACATTGTTATGAATACTGTAGATTAGTATATACCTATAGCTACTCAACATCATTGTTTACAACGATGGTATTAACTTTATGGCTACAGCATTTTCAGTTAATATTGAACTAAAGGGGATTTAATGTAATCAGGTACATATTAAGGCTTACTAGAGTATCTAGATAATTAAAAGGCACAGACTTTACTTTGAAAAGCATATAATATCGTTATGTTGGATATTGAAATTTTATGGATTTGGAGGTATGTTTTTAATAGCGGTAACTAATGAAATAACATTGTGACTTTTGATGGTCTGGTGTTAACCCTATTAATTTTGGGAGCATATACTCGTTGAACAATTGAATTTAGTTTATTAGAAGTACATTAAAAAAGGTTGGCAAGGTACATCTCAAAATTTAAAGGAATTGCGAAGTGAATTTACCAAGTGCCGATTAAAAAACATTCCTAATATCAAAAACAGTCCCATAATGATTGAAGTGCTGATTTTATTGTTGTAAAGCGAAGTTTTCGTATAGAGAGAGAGTAAAGTAAATGAGATGGCTTATTTAAGATCTTAAATATTGTCTTTTTAGAAGAAATTATTGAAATTGTTAATAGTCCTATAATATTTAATGTACATAACGTAACACTATATATCAAGTTGACTATCATAAAATGTTTTAAAGATAAGTGAATATATCAATACAATCCATTCCATGCGCAGTTTCTAAACTGATGAAGAGATAACAACAGAATCAATTATTATAGAGAAGGAATAAGAAAGATAATGATATATACTTGGGAATACTTATACAACTGCCTAGCTTAATAAGAACGAAAAAGATAATTAAGACTTGATTTTCAAACATCGTATATAAGGAATTATGAAAACTTCATACAAACATTTTAAAGAAAGCGATAAAATAGAGATTATTAGACTCCTTATATAAGGAGTTATATAATTCTGACATTAATAAGATTTTAAATTTTACGACCATCAAGTCACGATTTTTAAGTACATGATAATTTACTAGATTCAGAGAAATACTACTCATTCTCCATATGAAAAGTTATAGTTAATTGTTTAAAAATATGGTGATAGAGGCTCAAACTAGATATTTATGCAATTGTTGACGATTTCAAGAATTAATTAAAGTCTGATGGTCGTATCGGCAGTAAATGTAATGGCAAGTATCAATAAGAAGTTAGCCTGAAATAACTGTAATATTACTTAAAAATATAAATAGTTATCTAATGATTTATAGATTATGACTTTGCTGGAGTTACCCAAAGAACTTCGTGATATATACCTATTAGAAAAGAAATATGATATTTTAAACCATCACATGGATTATACGAAATAAATATTACTTTGTTTCTAACATATCTTCATTTTCATTTCGAAATAGGTATGAGGTCCTTAACTTACAACTTATGACTTTTGATTGCATAAGCGGATGAAAATTCAGGCAAAATGGGCATATAAATTAACAATATGTCATTTCGTCAGAATTGTTTGTTTCTTGATTATAAAGTATTGTATGTCTGAGGACCCGAAGTTTTGGAATTGCAAGCAGTTTGTGAATTTGAATAAGGGTATTTATTCATACTTTAACACATTGTTAATCTATATGTTAAGAGTTGATAGAGATAATTTTACATACCATATTTTCCATTAAAGGAATTAATGCATTATAGTAGCTACCAGTGACAAAACCAACGCTGTGAAGGCTTGAAAGTACGTGTAATAACTTGTTAATGATAATTATATTGCGATCTTATATCAATCAAAAGTTTCGTATTGCCTGTTCGTTATGGTATAAGTTTAAGATATGGTAAATAAGGATTATGACCTATTAAATAAGCAATTCAAGTCATCGATATAGAATTTGAATCGAAACATGAGTATGTTTTTCATTCATTCATTTATTATTAAATAAATTATCTTCATTGTCGGCTCCTACATTCATAAAATCAACTTATTATCATAAATTGAATTATTTATAATAATTTTCAATCGGATCAACTCGTATGATGATGACTTGAATATTATCGAAACCTTAATTGATTAGAACTTGATGAATTGTAAGAAGGTTATACGAAACGTGATGGTTTTAGAAACTAATAACCGGATAACTGGTTTCAATAGAGTCGTATTAATTTAGAAACTACTTTAATTCATTATGAAATAGTTTAGGGTTATGTTCATTTCGGCCTCAATTTATATTGTTTTAAATAAATAATTGTAAATACATATTTTACTTGGAAACTATAAATAAAAGTCAATTGATAATCAAAGAAATAATTTTCGCGAAGCTTACGAAAATATTGAAATTCAAGAGTTCAAATGGATTAATGGCAAAGACAACCCAGATAATAACATAACGAAATCTATATTAAATAGGGCCTTGGAAATGTTTGTAGATAACAATATACTGATTATACGGATTAAGGGTTATATCAAGAGGCTATTTGATGAAATATTATATAATGAGAGATAGGAGAAAAATAGGGTCACCTTGGTGAATTAGGATATTACTAAGGTGCCGAGATTATTACTAATGCAGATTTAATTCAATAGTGCAGTTAAATTGTATAGGTATTAAAGAATTAATGTACAAAAGCAATGTATTATGTGTTTGGAGAATTATAAGTGGTAGGCAATAAAATTGTTTTATGAATGATATTGAAGAAGACGTAGGGAAAGAATTATATTGCCAAATTATTTTCTTACAAAACGTATTACCATCGGCACTAGCATTATGAAATAAAATGCCGTTTGTATTAGAATATAATTTTAGTATAATTTAGTCGAAGCTTACTACATTATTGCAGGTTAGATGTGGTAGGCTGCCTGATTTAATGTAATTTATCGTCAAAAAAATTGTCCATACAACTTAGTGTGCAAACTAGCAAGAAGTCAGCCAAATTTAGAAGTAAATATCCACCACTTTACAATGTAATACTACTGTTACTTGGATCACAATTCGAATAAATGACTTTGAAAAATCAAAGCGTCTATCAATATATAAAATATATCGATATTTCTAGAGTTCGTTGTTTTATATTTACTTCTTAGCCTCCAATCGTTCGAAATAACTTTATTGATTTCATTAATCCGTGCATTGATTAACAATATAATTATACAAAGTGTTGTACTAGCCTGGGGGGCTAATGCAATTGAATGAGGTTCTTTGCAAGTGGTGATTTATGCTTAATTGTATATACTGAGTCTTTCTTGTTTGTTTGACCTTGCAGACCCAACTTAGACTTCTTTTCTTACGCATTCTTACTATTAATACCACAATCAATACAATACTATATTTGATTTTCCATCAATACTACAATCAATAACATCGAATTCATTGTTCTATTAACCTCTATCGTTTGAGCTATCGAACATAAGAGAGTTATAAAAATATCTCCTAAAAAAACCAAGGCTAGAAACTATAAGAGAATATAAATATTGTGTTAAATTTTCAGCCGATTTAAACAAAGAAGTTCAAATTTTAACTTAACCTAGGAAAACCATAACTATTCTTTTGTTCACAACGTAACCTACTAAGATAGCTTTGCGAAGCTATCATATAACTATGACGATATTTCAATTCTGAAATATTATTGCACAGATATTTGTTTTAGTAGCTTAATTAAATTAAAACTCATACGAAATCAAAATAACTTTAGGATTTTTACCACTAACTAACCTTTGTTATTCCCCTATCGCCCTAAAAACAATAACTCTCTTTAAAAATGAGGTTATATAGATAATAGCTAAAGTCTATCATGGGCCTCATAAATTTATCATATGCGATATTATATTGATAAATAAGCTTTTTTGTTAGAAAAATATTGAAATGGTATTGTATGAAGTGCAGTAGATCAACTTTACTGTAAGTAAAGTTAACCGTACTGCAAGTGTATTTCTTTATGCGGACTTACCGAATTGGATGTAAGTCGAATACAGTACACTGCACTTCATTTTAGGGCACGAGATAAGCAATAGTCCCTATGAATTATAATGCAAACCGGCTAACGATCTGCCAAACCTAGAAAAATACATTCACCATCTAATTACTATAATACACCTGTTACTTCGACCAATCGAATCGACAAATTTGTAACATCTCAAGCTTACCAACACTAATTAATTCTTATTAAGTTAAACAAAAATTAGTTAAGTAAAAGAAAAAGGCTACTTTCCGGTTATGCTTTGTTCTTTTTAGGCAAAGTAAAGGAAAGGTTCTTATGAAGGGCCCCTATACGCTGTATAGTTATTTGCGGTAGCAAGTAGGGAAGACTGATAGGCTGTACATTTGTTCGCAGCAGTTTATAAAGTAAGCAATGGTATTACTATTCGAAAAAAAAACAAAAAAAATTCATTAATCCCTTTCAAAAATCGTTGCAATTGACTGCTAAAAGTTTGAAAAATCTTAAATTTCGACGAATTAGAAAACGGCTAAGTTAATATTACTGCGGGTACTATTATTGAAAAAAAAAATGACTAAGTTCCCACGTTAAACAACCTTTACTACTAATAACGATATCCGACCGCATCACCAACATCAAATCTCTGCCTATACTTTACTTTTTTTCACTATTTACACTATTTAAATCGTTCGGTTCGTTACTTTGAGCGGAATTACCAAATTACGTTAAAGAAACTACGTCATGCGACTTTACGTCAAAACGCCAAGTTTATATGCCTTAAATCACCAAGTCTTTACGCCTTTAAATTGATTAGTCTACCACCACCACACTTTACACCATATAAATCGTTATAATGACTTTAAAACGCGCTGGAATTAATTCCGTTAACGACTTCGAACGAAAAAAAGGCAATTAAGGACTTCAGCACTATTTTCGAAAAATACTAGGATAAAGATCTTTGATTTACTAAAGACACTAAAAACTCTACTCAAAGCACCTAACCAGCGTAATCAGCTACTTCATTCTCTATATAAACATGACCAGAATTAACCGTAAACCTATAGCTCTCGACGACTTTAAAAACTGGTTCTGCGACTGGAATCTAAACATATGGAAAAAGGTAGAAATATAAACAAAAACAAAAATAAAAACCTAGCTATTCGTTTGAGGAATTGAACTCTACTAAAAGAGGAAAAACAGATAGTCTGGCCATCTTACTTTACGATTATTCTACGAATAAAGAACCTTAATAAACCTTGGTTAAGAGTAAAAAGACTGTTAGCAATCGTAATCTTTAATGTTTACACACACGTTTGTAAGGATTTTCCCAGGTTTAAATAAGCGGACGTAAGAAATTAATCGACTTATACTTTACGAGCCCTTAAATGCATTAATTAATTAATTAAAAGCATCTCCGAACCCCTTATTACTAAAATGATTATCGCTAATCTTCCCGCGGCGGATACTATCAGGCCTATTTTCCCCAAGCTTTTTAACACGTTTAGTTTTAACAACTAAATTAAGGAAGGATCATTTTTAACGCGAGCTTACTATAGGCACAATTAAGAGCTTTTTACCTTTAAACTTAATTAAAGGCAACTGTTTTTCCTACCAATACTAGCAATAGACTTATTATTTTCCTTAGATAAGTGAAGGTTACGACCAGTATATAACATTTCTCCCTCGACGTATCCCTACAAAAGATACGGACTATATGGTAATTATTACGTTCGTTAAGATATAGGGAGGTAAAGAAAAGTATAACGGTAAGACGTATAATCTTTTCGACGTTAAGTTACGCCTATTTTTCAATATTTACCGTTAGATAAGAGTTGAGTTACCAGGTTTTAACTTTTTATTTCCCAGTATTCTCATTAGCTAAGTTTAGGACTACTACCTCTGGAACCTGACAAATTATACCTTTTTTATCGAAATCTACGATAGTATAATGAGTTATTTCGAATACAATGTCAACCTTACCCAATATTTTATTGATTGGAATATTACCAAGTGATCTTACATATTGGATTATAAAAAAGAGTCGGAAAATAAGATGGATCTTTTAAATTAGATGTTTAATAGGCTGATACTTTGCTAACAGGAAATAGGGAACGTGGAAGTTGGCGAAGGTATCTTACGCTAATAAGTCCGGCAAGTAGTTACGGGTTATAAAAAGTTCGAATACGCCTTATAATACATTAATACCACTTTCAAAGAGTTTTTTTAGCCAATTGCGTTTTTAGCTAGCGACCGTAACGACTCGAGTCTTCGGTTCCACCGGTATATACCTATAAGCTCCAGAATTTAGTAACGAAAAAAATCCTTTTAATTCGTATTATATTAATCGACGATACAGACAACCCAGTAAATATGGTTAACAAAGGGTCCGGATCTTAGCCTACGAAAAAAGGTATTTATCCTCCTTAAAATTGTTCAGTCAGTCGAGCAAGTACAATTTAAACGTTAAAAGATGTTAAACTTACGGTAAAAAAAGCTGTCAATTAATATGTTATATTGCCGCCGAACGTAATGTAAAATAGGTAATATATTATACGTAGTACCCTTTACTTTGAAATAAGATTATATAAATAGTATTACGTAATGAGAAGAAAGTAAAGTTAAGTAGAAGGAAAATAAGCCGAAAGCCATCGGCTAACACGAAGATATTAATACTGACACCAGTACTAGAACAAAAGCCATGTAATAACTAGCCGACTACGTATTTTTATACCGCTTGACAGTTAAAGACCCCTACCGTCGCTATAACGATAAAGACCCTAGCCTTACACATCTTTTTACCATTTAAAACCGGTATGTGAAGTGAATTTATCAGGGAATTGTACTGGATATTAGGGAAGTATGGTACTTAACAAAAGGCCATTCGTAATATATTGCATTACGGAGATATACTGATATTGTTGCGAAACTTAACCACGAAGATGCTGGTAAGGCCAGAGTAAGTATCGGCTCTAAAAAAAAAGATATCTTTATTAGGATCAACGATAATGAAGATTATTATTAACCCTATTGTTTTTAATTTCTTGGAATCACCTAATCTTTTCCTTTTTTACATAAAGACATGAAAAACCTCGGTGTCAACGTTAATATTTAGACAAATAAGTTAATATATATTGAGGCCGACAAAAGGTTTTCACTTAACCTTAAGTAAGGGCATTTCTGGTTTTAAATGTAAAAACCAAAAACAGTACTATTAAATTTAACACAGATAGAACTTCGTTTACTATATCGTAAGTTTAACCACCCAGAAACTAATAGGCTTCATATGCTTTTAAAGGCAACTGGTTACAAAAATATAAATCTGTTAGTATTAAAGGCAGTTTAATCCATTTACCACTATTATTAAATATACTCCTAAACCCCTTTAAGGTTTAAGTTTACGTTAAAGGAAAATGAAGACTTTAACACGGAAATATTCGTAAACGTATTTTATTTGGACGGCAAATTAATATTATACGTTGTAAACTTCGCTATGGCTTTTTGCAACACCAATTCTTCTAAAACTATTACAGTGAAGGAAATATAAAAAGTACTAAGTACTCTGTGAATCGATATGTACTTTGGTCTACCAAACGTATTAGCTTACGATGCCGACTTTAAATTTGTTACGATAAGGTTTTAAACTAATATAAAGTTAAACAGGATTTAATATAAACAGGTTTTTATAAAAGCTTATTAAGATATTAGTAAAGTTAAAAGGGTATACGCCCTCCTACGAAAGGCTAATAATATTTTTAAACAGGAAATCGAAAGCTTTAAAGGCTAAAAAGTACGCTTTTAGATTGCGGTAAGAGGTTTTAACGATACTATTAGCCCTAACGGTTTCATACTAATTTTACTAGTATTTAGAGTTTACCTTCATATAATAACTAAGTTGCTACCCTGGTTCAGTACTTAAAAGAGTGTTATAATATATAGTAAATCGTTAAGGGAACTGAGAAAGTAATCGGAACGCCGTTAAGTTAATAATGCATTTAATATTAAAAACTGATTGTTAATAACAGATGTGCTATTATTCACCCTTTCAGGTAATATCTTTTCGTAGCGCGAGCCGGTCAAAAGTGATAGGCTATATAAAATCTAAAGTATTATAAACTTAAACGTGGTGGTTAAAATTATTAACAACTCTGTAACTTTCCGAGTTATATAAATTAAGCCGTATAAAAAACCCTTTAGTTTAATAAAGATCCTAATATTGATAACCATCGAGCTAAGCAAGTTAATCAACATAATCTTTCCGAGCCGACTGTTAATAAACCGATAAAACGTAGACGATGTGAAAGACCACCCAGGAGGAGCATATATATTAAAAAGAGAAACTATAAAAATTATAGGCGTAATAGGGTATATATAATGGAATAGGTATTTTGAAAGAAGAAGTTTAACGGAAAATTTGCCTCTAGGTTACGTGCTGAAGGTATTATTAATATATCGAGTAAGCCTTTTAAATAAAGTTATCAAATGGAAATTAACGGCCTCCTATTATGGGGGGCCGTATAATTAATATCGTTCATGTAATTGAAAGATCAAAATATTATCATTTTTAAATTAAGGATAGTTTACGAGATTAAAGGTAAGACTATTTACCGGCGGTAAGAAAAGTTACGGCTCATTGCTTAAAAATACGGTAATGAAGGTAAGGATTAGATCTTTACTTAATCTCTTATAATTTAAAAAAATTAGCCAACGTTTAATCATGGTTATTACTGTCAGTTTTACTACTGGTAAAAAGGGTTCATTTGCACTTAATGACCGGGATATCACGTAAGCGTATACGTAATTTGCCACCGATTTTTAACGGATTATACTACTGGAATTACCATAAAAAGTAGGGGATAAGTTTCTAACTAGTACGATAATATACTTTATCAAGCCTTTATACGGATGAGCTGAGGATAGCTTTCACTAGTTCTTAACGTATTAGGTATACTTTAGAAATAAACTAGGTATAAAGACTTTAACATTTAATCCGTGTTTGTTAGTTGCAGAAGGTAAAGACTTTGGTATCGTAGGCATGTAAATTAACGATACCTTTTTCTTCAGCGATGTTGAATTTATAATGGCAAAATAACGTATTATTAAGAAGTGAGACCTTTGAAAGTGTAAACTAGTTAAAATGTTAGCTAAAGATATATAACTTAACTTAAACGAATCGTTACTTCGTATCCATAATATTAAGGTTAAAAGCGGCATTTATATTAGCCTACGCAAAAAAGATTAAGTCACCAGCTTAAAGATTATCGATAAAATTGACGAGGCAAAAGTATATGAATACCTGAAGTAAAGAGTCCATAAAGCCTATATCGCCACGTTATATTCACCGAAAGCATCGTACGATCTTTTTATTAAGGTGTAGATAAAGGACTCGTAAGACGAGAACTTTAATAAGTTAAATAAACGTATCTAATAGCAAATGAATCACATGAGAAGAGAAATTAATATGGTCTTTATAAATTTGACGAAGGAAATTTTAATAAATTTTACAAACGGGTTATTTACCAATAATACTAACCTTACATCATAGATTAGCTTTTTAATAATATTCGTTAATGAGGATAAGCTTAAAGAGAAATTTACGATTACCAGGAACCTAATATACTAGATATCGGTCAAATACAAACGTATTACTTGGAGGGTATTAGCCTTGTTAGTTCACAATATAATAGCGGGCTTTAATATGAATATACTAACTAACGATAATTTAAGAATTATTATAAAATATTTAAGTTTACTAACGATACCCTTGGTAGTATATACCGATTTTCAAAGCCTTTACGAATACATATTAAAACTAGGTACAACCAATGAAAAACGCTCAATAATAGATATAATGGCGATAAGGGAGGCATACGAAGCCCAGGAAATCGATAAGTTCCGGTAAAATAACGGCAAAAATAACTCTACCGATGCTATAACTAAGGCCACGCCTAATAACTCCTTAGAAAGGTTTGTGGATAGTAATACAATAATCATACGAATCGAGGGATATGTGGATCTCCCAACACGTAACGCGAAGAAATAAGGTTGCCCTAACAAATTGGAAAACCGCCAGGGTGGTGGCGATAGCAATGGTAGCGATGGTAGTAGTTTAAATTACTGGAAAAAGGTATGTAAATATTGGCGTACTTAATTTGCGTAGGTCTATAGCGAAGGATCTGTATACGGGATTTTGAGGAACGAAGGTCTCGGAAGGGTGGAGCAAAAGGGCTACAAGAGGCCGTAATTAATGTCAATTTCAATACAAATTAATCAGTATTAACATGGGTTTAGCTTGTGGATTGAGGAGGAATTCAAAGGTTGCTACTAATTGATAGCAAGCTACGCTGGCATGCAACAAAACAAAAAGCCACCAGTGTTGAAACAGTATTGCAATGGTATTACATGTAATACAGTAGATCAACTTTAATATAAGTAAAGTTAACCGTAGGTCAAGTGTATTTCTTTGTACGGACTTACTGTATTGGGTGTAAGTCGAGTGCAGTACGCTGCACTTCACTCTAGGGCACGGGCCAAGCAATTGGCCATACAAATTACAATGCAAACCGGCTAGCGGTCTGCCAAACTTAAAACAATACATCTACCATCTGACTACTGTAATACACCTGTTACTTCGACCAATCGAATCGACAACGTTGCAATGTCTAAGGCCTACCAACACTTTTCGAATTTATTCCAACTTATTTTATTTAAAACTAAAAAGAATACATTTTTTTACAAACAAATCAAGGTATTTATGTAGATACAAATAGAAAAATGAAAACTTCAAACTGCAACATATCTAAAGTAATTTATATATATATAACAGGATGTTAATTCAATCAACGTCTTAAAGAAATTCATGTTATAGGTATTATTATTGGAAAGTCAATAATACCGAAAGTTCAATTATTACGTTTGATTTATTTGAAGATGCTATAAATAAATTTTAAAAAAATAATTCACCAATATTTACTCCTAAATAGTTTGTAATATTCAAACAAAATGTAACCTATTTTTCACATGTTTTCGTGATTTGGCGTAGATTCATAGTATTTGAAAAGATGGATTATAATTAATGTGAAGCCTTTAAGTAAATATAATATTTCAAATACCAACCTTTTCACTGCATTGAAGCCATAGAATCAATTTTTTCTGCGAAAAGACAATGAATTATTTTTTGAATCGCTTATGTATAGATATTGTAAAAAATTAAATACAATTGTAAGTTACCGAGGAGTGAAACAATTCAAATATATGTTTATAAGCTTATATAACTTTTCATTTTCTACGAACTAGTACATAAACTGAACTTTTAAGCTTTTCTGTTACTTTTTACAAGCTTTTATTAATGATGTGGTTATCTTTTCCGACATATTATACGGGAATCTTACCTATTTCAAGTACGTAGTCAGTCTGTATTCGCGATCAAAGATATCACTTTCTACAGAAAAACCACATATCTACATTCAATTAATTAAACTTAAGATTTTATAATGACGGTCTTATCTATTCAACTACTAAGAAATAGACTTGAAAGTTTCGTAAATTATGGTTTTTCAGGAACCTAGAAACTCTCAAACCTTATTAAACACAATTAGCTTTCTTAAGTCAATAATTCCTTACTTCACTTCATTGTCTAAGGACTAATAAGAACTTAAAACGGACTTACTCTCTTAAGACGACAAAACGGCTCATTGAATATAGAAAACCAAGCAAAATGATATTATTTTTCATAATCTTTGAAAATACACCATACATATCAATAATTCAATTCATTTCACAAGCTCCCATGGTATATAAATAAGTGTTTATATATATACCATTATAACCTAAATCGACCTTTTTTCTTTAAATAGATAATGGTTTGTAATAGGATTGTAATATGATATTTTTTCATTGAAAAAAGCTGCATTTGCATTCATAGGAAACATATTCGAACCGCTGGAATTAAGCCTATAGTATTTATGAACAATTATCTTATCAATAAAAACCTGAATACTAGCCTTAAAAATATGAGTTTGATTTCCTTTCATAAGCTTGCCGATGCTTTCGTACGAATTTCGTTAACAATACCTATTAAATTATGATTTTTATCAAACTATAAGTTTATCATATTGATAATAAATCAAATTTTATTCAATTTTACGTTTACAGATAAGGTTAATAACAACGTAATTGATGTTTTTATATATTTAAACCTTTATAGCTTAGGCGTTATTCATTTTCCTCAAGGCATAAACTTTGTTCTTAATCCTTTATTTAAATTGCTTTTACTAAGAAACGCAATAATTCATCCAAAAAATTGTTCTGTTGTTGACGAAATCTTTCACAATGTTTTTTTAGTCTTAAACAAAACCCACATATGTGTTTATGTAACTTAGTCACAAATGTTGAATGAATTGAAACTTCGCTAATAATCTGGTCATTATATTTATTCTCTTTAGAAAATTATACTTTATGTTCAAAAATCGACGAGAACGTTATTTCAACTTTGAAGTTTGAGTACTTTTGTCGCTTGTTTAATAGTAGGTTGCATAATCAAAATACCACTAGATCTTAACCTTTGGTATTACTGTTTATGTTGATTAAGAATTTTCACATTGGAATTTATAATAAAGGATATTGATTTCGTCTTTAGTATATAATATTAATTTGTGTAAACTTTACTATCGATTGAAATGTAAATTTATCAAGAATTACTGCATAAATACTCGTAATACGTTTATTTATAAAATGAAGAATAAAAACCTAGAGGTAGATTATAACTAATCCAGTCTTTCTAAAAGCTCATATACACAATATTTATAACTTTTATAGTAACTTTACCACCAGTTACTTTATTTGAAGTTTTAGATTATTTACTTATACGACACCAATTTAATGCCATGATAATAGTAACATAAAAACATCCTAAAAACGACGGTTTTTCTAGAATATACAACTTGTACTATTACGAAATAGGCTACAATTTTATCTCGATAATTATTATTGTAGGACTAGTTATAACCAAGGGAAATTATCATGGATTTTCATTCTAAGTTCTTATTAGCTCTCTCATAAAAATTGGAGGAAAACTTGGAACCAAATTAATAATAACAATAATACACCATCTACGAACAAATCTTTGATTTGAAAAAAGAAAAAAAATACAACTTTTAACCTAGCTTTTCGATATTAAATAGCTCAATATTCAAAGCAACTATAAATTAATCACATCCCAACATTACAATATAAATTACGTAATACCTATTCGTGGACCATTAATGCAAGATTTTACGTGTTTCTTTTTTGTTATAAATTGAAATTTCTTGTAAAATATTCAATTTCCTTTGTACTTTGTTAACAAGTGAAACATCATTTTATACGGGATTATTTGAGAATAATTACATAAGGAAAGATGAATATTATCACTACGAAAACTAAAAATGAGTACGAACAAATAATCGACAACATGAATTCAACATTAGCAATCGAATAAATTGAGAAATTATCGAACGTATAAGATTGTTTACCCCCAAGAGAAACTTATGCTTCCTCTTTTAAAACTATTTATTATAAGATAAAAAGTTCAAAAACCTGGATTTTTCCTTGAAATTTCTTCCCAAATCCAATAAATATCCTACCATTAGTATTTTCGACTTAATACCTACTTGGGACAACGAAGTTTCTAAACCAATTACTCTCGTTTCTATGGTGATAACATACGATAATAATGTGAAAAAATGAATAATTAGGGAAAGTTTCGACAAATAATACAACTTATGTTGACCTCCTAACCAACAATTTTAATATTTAATACAATAGAACAGGTTCTTAACTAAAAATAACGAGTAAGTAAGTCTTATTAATCTAAAGCATTGCAAAAACTTGATCAATTCTTTTTAAAACAAGCTTCAGGGATAAGGTATAATATACTGATCGTTATACATATTATATCGTTCATGTTAATCTAGTACATAGGGCCGAATAAAATTTAGGGTACTCGCGAGTAGCTAATCTCACGAGTGGTTATTTTTGCGAATAATCATTCTTGTAAGTACATTTTTTTTAGGAGTATATAATAGGGACATCATGGATTTTTTATCTCAGAGCATTTTGTTGGACCTGAGTAAGGCATATACCTGGACCTTCCCTTACCCCACCTACATTTTGTTCTTTATGATTTACTTTAATTGCTACAGACTCTGCTATAACAGTCAGAACTTAGACTTAATATCTTCAATAATACACTTACATATATTTCTATAGTTCCAACCAACATTATCTTAGTATCTCTAATCTTTATGAAAGTCCTGATTGTTATATAATTCGTATTCATTATAACTATATTTCGAGGGATAAATTTGTCAAACGAACTATACGGCTTTTCAAAGTCTTTAAATCGATAATATTAGTAGATAGAATTGTTATATTTAGCAAATTTTAGATAAAAAAAGCCAATGATTATACATACCACAGGTTTAAGTATAAAGTCATTCATTGGTTCTTTGTATATTTAGTGCCGGTAGCGATGTTGTTGTAATTCAATGTGTTAATAGACTCATTCATTTTTTGGTAGGTTGAGCAATTTTATTATCAGTATTACAGTTTCCTTTTTATAGGGATTCCAATAATATGATAGCTGTTGTTAATAAAAGTCATAATGTTTCTACTCTACCGATTGATAAACTTAAACATTGATCATATTGTTATGACCCAAGAACATCGGAGGGTCAGAAAACAGGCCAGTATGGGGCTAAGCCACTAAGAACCTGATGTCCAACACATCAGGTGGGGATATCTCTTATGTCAGCAACCTTAGGGCTAGGGTTACGCACTAAGGATCATTGGGATCATGTTTCGATCCAATATGATCCAGCACTGAAGGCGTATGAAGGATTAAGGATATAAGGACACGGTCAGCACCACATAGATAGTATTTCCTTCATAGCTCTTCAGTTGTCAATCTAAGTATTCAGTCTCAGTATATTCTGAATAGCCTCACGGCTTTTGATCATTACTTGCACGGTTGCGATATTGTTCACTCAGCACCTCTGCTACCTTCTTGATAACATAAACCCTCTGATACCTTCTATATACTCACGGGTATTTAGTGTGATCATTCCACATATCTAGATTAAAAATGTTTTCTTTATTATTAAAAGAAAGGATACTTTCGTCAGAGGTATAAAATGTATAAATTTAGTTGTTTGATACTTGCTATTTTAATTTCACGATTTTCAAAAGCAATTTGGCTATTCATTTACTTCGGTGTCAAAGTAACTTTCTTTATTGCCTTTTAATTGAAAGACTAAAAAACTCAAAGACTTGCAAAACTTTAAACTTTTATCGGTTAATCTTAACAATGAAATTTCAAGATGTGTTGAATAAAGATGTTCTGATAGCATAGTAATGTTAATGCCACTTTTAAATTACCGTGAGAATTAACATAACTCAAAATCTTCTCTTACTTGCTGCCGCAAAAACCAATAAAGGTTTGTAATGGCGCTTTACAAAAATCTTTCCTTTACCTGACCTAAATAAAGCATAATAACCAGAAAGTAGCCTCCTTTTCTATTTAACTTATCTGTGCTTAACCTAACGAACACCAATCAGTATTAGTAGGCTGTCATCATTACAACGTAATCGATTCGAATCTCTGGTCAAAGTAACGAATAGTATTGCAAAGGTCAGGTAGTGGATGTATTGTTCTACGTTTGGCAGACCGCTAGCCGGTCTACATACTATTTTACATGGGCAATTGCTTGGCCTGTGCCCCACTTGCAGTCAGTACAGTTGACTTGACTGTACCACAGTTGACTGCTATTCCAACAGAAAGACTATATCCAAGATTCTTCTCACTGACTATTCTTGCCTTGGACAAGACCATAGATCAAGTTCTAATCTCCCATGAGTTTGATAATGGATCATGGTAGCAGTCTGAAGACAAAGAAAACCTATTCACTTCCATTTTGGGAAACCCATTCTTTTTGCGTCCGGCAAGCCTCGATTGTGATACGCTAGGAAGTGTTTGATTTTATCAATACTTCTTTGCCAAGTCCGTCTTGACGAGCTCCCTCATTCATGAAGATTGAGACCGCCGATGGAGCATATGGCCTACTTCGTGAAACTGCCTTTGCCATGATGCTAGGAAGGAGACTCTCGCAGGCTTCGGCCATTCTGATGCTGACACTGCCCAGTCCTGCACTTGCTACCCTGCTCTATCTTACCGATCAAGTCGAGCATGGCATCACCACCCTCGAGCTCAACGGGTCCAGCCTGGCGATCAAGGCACTCACGCCCGGCTGCGGTGCCATGCCATCGTGGGTCACCCAAGACCCGGCGTCCAACCGGCTCTTTCTGCATGGACGAGAGCAAGACAAATGGGACCATAACGTCGTACGAGATCGCAGCGAACGGGTCGCTCCATCGGCTGAGCAACATCACCACGCTGCTCGGGGACGCCCATGGCGCCCTCTTTGGACAGGGCAACGGCCTTGCGGTGGCACACCAGTGAGTATCTCGCCCAGGGCCTGCGGTCCAGTCACACGCCGTATCCGCCCAGTGAATGCTAGCCAACTAACACTCACATGTCTCGCCCTCCAAGCGTGAGCTCCAGCGTGGCAACATACGACGTGTCCAAGACGGACAACACGACCCTCAAGCTCGTCCAGGCCGAGACGTACCACCTGGCGCCGGAAGCAATTCGCCCCGTGGGCGAGATCGAGCAGTCGCTGCCCGACTTCGCCGTCGTCGACCCCTCGGGCAAGTTCCTCCTCGTGCCCGACCCGGGCGCCGACCTCGTCCGGACCTACCTGCTCAACGAGGACGGCCGGCTGCGCTTCACGGCCCTGGCGCCGCTCCTCGTCGCGGGCGGGCCGCGCTACGCCGCCTTCCTGGTGACGCTCGACGGCACGGTGTACCTGTACGTCACGACGGCGAACACGAACATAGTCCAGGCGTTCCAGGTGCGGTACGCGGGCAGCAACGCCGTGGCGTTCGCCAGCACGCAGGCGATCAGCATCACGGCCACGCCGCAAGACGTGGGCGGCGACATCCACATCTCGGTGCGTCCCCGCGACGCGCCCGTGCACCATGCAAGCCCTGCGCCCGGCAATGTGGGATTGGGATTCGCTGACGGGGTCTTTCTTCTTTTCGGGCTGGGTTGCCCCGACCGACAGCCCGACGGCCGGTTCCTGCTGGCGTCGGCCCGCGGCAACGGCAGCCTCGCGCTGCCCGGCACCGCGCGCAGGTCGGACGCCATCGTGACCTACCGCATCGACCACGCGGACGGCCGCCTGGCCCGGATCCAGACGTTCGCGGCCGGCGGCGTCAACCCGCGGCAGTTCGCCGTCCGCGCGGACGGGCGCATGGTCGCCGTCAGCCTGTTCGTGGACCAGAGCAAGAAGGTCACGGTCATCGACCGCGACGCCGGCACCGGGATGCTTACGCAGCAGCGCGCCGAACTGGCCGTCGCCGGGTGGCCCTCGTGCGTGGTCTTCCGGGACGAGAACCTGTGCGTCCGACAGCCAAACGTCTCCGCCCCATGTCTGAAACTGACCCGAAACACCCACGTGCGCGCAGCTTGAAAATAGGCCCCGGGGGCGCCATCGACACATCGCACATGCCCTTAAACAAGACGTGGATCTTCTTCGCCTTCTTCGGCCTGGTGTTCTTCGTCTGGCAGGCCGTATCCTGCTGCCTGTGCGGCCGCAAGCGGATCGCGTGGTACCTGGAGCACCGCAAGTACGGCGGCGGGGCGTCCCAGAACGTGGACGGGGACGCGTTCATCATGGAGTCTGATAGCCTGACCATCAGATACAACCAAGATGATCGGAGGTACATCTCTGGGATGTCTGATGTAGGGGAAATAGCTACCCGCTATGTATAGGAGTCTAGTATATGTCATCGGGACGGATAAACAAACATTAATCGAGAATATAACAATACCAAATCCATTGCTTTCAAATCCTTATATGATCCACTTTTTCATCTTGTGACCTACAAAAACGACGAATCCTCACAATTCACCTGATTTGCGGTTAGATTTGAACTGAGATTTGAGTTAAAAGGACACAAACGAAAAGCATAGAGAGCACCAAAAAAAGGGAGAAAACGACAAAATGAAAAACAAAGAGAATGAAGACAGAAAAAAGACAGAGAGAACACACTTACATATCCTACGAACATATATTACACAAACCGATTAAACTTTTCCCACATACGAAGACCAGCGGTAATCAATTGAATTTTTAGCTAAAACAATTAAACCACCGTGGACCAATTATGGCTAAACCAAGATACGGAAATTCAGCTAAGAACATTAATCAACTATATTGGAAATTTACAACTATTAAGTGCAAATAATACATCAAGAAATAATATCTTTTAAAATGTAAAAAAAATACAAAAAAATAGTAATTACACACACTACAAACACATCACAAACCTGTATAATCAAAATATACGATAAGTGTTGGTAGGCCTTAAACGTTGCAACGTTGTTGATTCGATTGGTCAAAGTAACAGTAGTATTGCGTGGTCAGACGGTGGATGAATTGTTTTAGGTTTGGCAGACCGCTAGCCGGTCTGCACTGTAATTTGTATGGCCAATTTCTTGGCCCGTGCCCTAGAGTGAAGTGCAGCGTACTGCACTCGACTTACACTCAATGCGGTAAGTCTCCACAAAGCAATACACTTACAGTACAGTCAACTTTACTTACAGTAAAGTTGACCTACTGTACTGCATGCAATACTATTCCAACAATAAGAATATATAAGAAGTTTTACGACGATATTTATGAAATAACAGTATAAAAATGCAAACGATTACATTCAAAATGTAGAAATAACAGTAAGACTACAATTACAAGACGCAAATGTATTTCAAAAGCTTTGGAAAAGCGATTTTAAAATAGGGCTGAAAGAAGAGATAGCTAAGTAATATCACAACATAACTTAAAAGAAGAAACGAAAATAAAACAAACTAAAAGCGCTATTAATAACTAGATTGAAGTTCTAGCAAATAATAACTAACACCAATATAGCGGCTAAAGTAAATTTATTTATATAACCAAAACAATAATCACTTGTTGAATACGTGCAAAAAGCTGACAATCTCGCCGTTTAATGCCTTTAAATTTTATAAAAAAAAAACGAAAAAACAAATTCTTAATGCACCGCATTCATAATTGATAAAAATATGATATTACAAATGAAATTTACGGATTGCCCGATTTTTAAAAACATTATAGATAAGTACGACATGTATAGGGACAACGTTACATAAAATACGGTAAGAAAGACATCTATTTTCGTAACGGTCGTTCCTGGTCATACTAACAATCTTTTTTTTACATATCATCATTAATTAAATAGTATTGAAAAATACTTTAGAAAAAAAGGGTGGCCGGATGACATATAAACTATGTAATTTATGTAGGAGCATATGTGTTGCTAGATGCTTTAACGAAGTGGTATAAGTACTGAATAAAATTCACGAAATTATAGCGAATACCTATACTGAATTTATAATACTATACTCATAATTATAACAGATTTATGAAGATAGTAAACACAGAATATGAATAATTAATATTGGAGGACAAATAGTACAATAATAGAGAGGCATAATATAATACGTAAGTATATTTTAAGTATAGTGATGAAACTAAATCGTATTATAGATGTTACGATTATTATTACCGTTAATAGTAATAAATAAGGACTCATAAAATTCAAAACCTAATATTCTCCAGGAAACCTATTTTTAATGAGTTAAGAAAATATCTCAGGATAAATATAGTAATTTATAAGCTATTATATATAATATCAGTAAACTAAGTTAAATACAAGGATTACCATCTTGTGTTTAATGTTGATAATAATTGGATAAGCCCTTTATATATAATAGATTTCGTAATATCAAGAAGTAGTGTATGAAATGCATAAACCGAGTTTGAAAAGTAATAATATGCTAATGAAAACAGTTAATATATTGCAAAGTATAATTAATTAATTAATTAAATTAAGGATTTTATCATGTTTATCGTTATTATTAAATGATATGACGAATATAAACGGCTAACTAACCCATATAATTGCATCGAACATATAAAAATCGAGCTTTTTCTTTGTATCAACGTAAGACATACCTTGGTAAAATTAAACTCTTTTTTATCTAAAAGCTTCTTAATTAAAAATTTTACGACTAATAACTGAGGCTGATAAAACATGATTCCGCAAAGACTGTTTTACAAGTTTAAATAATAACATAAAAGAAATAAAAAGTAAATTCGAATTTAGGTGAAAAAGAACAATGTACCTATACGAGTACTTTTAATACACTTTAAAAAACTTGATAATTGGACCGATATTAAATAAGAAATATATTTGATGAATACGTTGGAATGGTTGGGAGATCGTAACCTAGTATTACATAAATAAATGAAATATATACACAGACTGTATATTATCTGGAATTCATAAACAAGTAAAAAAAAAGCGCTCCAAAATCGTTAATGGATATTATTTATATATATATCGGTAATAAAGGTAATGAGAACTCGAGTCGTATTTCGAATCATAAAGACTTAAATTTTATATATTCACGATAAGACGCATAATATTTATATTAAATCTTATTCATCAAGTAACATATTATAGATAGAATGAATTACTCATAATACGATGACACGACTTAAATTAAATATTAAGATAATGAACTCTTCTATAATATTAATGACTCATAATATTAGTAATACGAAATTATCGAATCATATTCCATTTCTTTTTATTATCAGTGTTAATATATTTTTAATTGACACATTTATTATCATTGATTGTCTTTCATTCGATTTGTTATGAAACTGTAATAAAGTCGATATGAATCGACCGTTAATAATGACGTTATAAATGTATTAACTTTTGTTAATCAGGGTGTATACTTAGTCATTATCTCTATAAAACTCCGCGTAAAGCTTTTAGCCCTTAATATTCTGGCAGCCTATATAAATGGCAACTTGTTTGAGTATTGTTGTTTATTAAGTAAGTCGAATATAAAAAAGGAGAATTAGGTGTCTAAATTAGACGATAAAGATAACGACGAAGGAGAAAACCCAGGTTTGACTTGAGAGGATATAAAGTATTTGAGAAATTTAAATGGGCTTCTCGACTATGCCTAATACGTTTAATAGGAAAATCTCCTAAATTAAGGTGGGTTATATAATTGGAGGAAACTATTCGGCGATGAAAGTCACTAAAAACTATTAATATAGGTAAATACGTAAAATTTGAGGAAATTTTGATTATATATTTTATAATAATGTTAATTACGCGGTGATAACCATAACAATAAGATGAAAAAAAATTTAAAAAGAAGATCAGAAAATATTATCGCGTTCAATAAGGCGAAAATATCGCTTACTAAACAAATTTTGATATTGTTCACTATTTTTTATATTTGCTTGTTTTAGATGTATTGATTGAAAGTTTGAGGTAAAGAAAGATTGACAATTCTTTCAATTATTTTACACTATTATCATTACCAATAAATTTACCTATTATTTACAGCTATA
This sequence comes from Anisogramma anomala, assembly GCA_038502455.1. Lineage (NCBI taxonomy): Eukaryota > Fungi > Ascomycota > Sordariomycetes > Diaporthales > Gnomoniaceae > Anisogramma > Anisogramma anomala. Next base: position 7,515,853 of record JASMMZ010000011.1, on the reverse strand, counting down.
CAAGAAACACGAGTTCGAATAATGAAAACCATATTAATATATCATTCAAAACGCTAGAAATAAAAAATGATCAGAAAGAATTTTTAATCATAATGATATATATATATATATATATATATATATATATATATATTAGAGTGGGTAGTTAATTGCAAAAAAATTTATGTAAAAGCAAAGGAAGTTTATATAGCGTATAAAGGAGTTGAAAAACGAATGCCGATAGTTGAAACCACCAAGTTTAACCGAAATGCAAGGAGCTACATTAAATAGGAAGCTTCAAAAAAAGTATTCAAAGCAATTGTTAATACGTGGTTTAAGTCTTCTGGTATTAATACCAGAGATATATACAAAATGAACAAAGTTAATACATCAGTTAAGAAGAAATATCTACGTTATACAAAAAACGGAAAACTTGTACTAACTAAAAAATTGATCTATATCAAAAGGAATTTTTTTATATTCTGCCTAAAAGATGTTCAAGTAATCAATCTAGCCAATTCATTCCATGTTAATAGAAAGAAAAAAAAAATCTCTCGCTTGTTAAATTAGGCTTACGATCATGATAAATATTTCAAAATAGCCTTAGCCTTATATAGACCAAAGTGAGTATGATAATAATCGACACATTATATCGATGCTAAAAATATATTGAAACGTATAAGCTATACATATTCAACAACTTCCCTCAGATAATTAACGCTAGTCATATACCAATTACCTCTTTGCAACCATAAGATATCGGGGGTGTAGATTTTACAGGGAGGATAAACCCCCCTAAAAATGTATATGAAACCAATTTACTCATTATAATAGATTATTTATCGACTCTTCATTTTACAAAGCTCTGAGTAAGCTAACGGATAAGAAAATTTATCAAACGTAAAAACCTATCATAAATATAATTATATACCCTCAAAAGTATTATTATAATAGTATAAAATATTTCAAACCCCCGACTATTATAAAGTTTTTCATCAAAGGAGAGACTAAGGTAACAAATCGCCTGTATACCTACCTTTCTTAGAGGGATTAGTCTAAAAACTAGTAAAACTAACCAAAAATGAACTTAACAAATGTGTTAATAAATATAAGTATAAAAGAAGCGAAAATATTCCAGATCATTTCCTAGTATTACGAAAGCTATTAATAACAGGTTCGTAAAAGACTTACTATATACACTATTACAAATTATTTTAGGTTGGCCAATTAAGCTTTTTAATTCAGGAATCATTACAAAGCCAGTAGAAAGTATAAACTGAAAACAGTTACCAGTGGCTTTCATTACTTCGTAGGAAAATAAGGCAACAATTTATGATACATTTACTAGTCCACGTGAAAATATATAATTATTAATGAGAAAACGATAGGTATATCAATTGATAAAAGCTGGCCTCATAAAAATAACTAATAATGAGCTAGTAATCAGGTATAGAAGGTTATATTAAAAACTTATATTATTAAATTAATAAAGTTTGCTATTCAACATAGGAATAAAAGCATTAAAAACATCTAAATACCAGTATTTAAGTAGTAATGAACCCAGTAATACGAAGTTAATTAACTTATGTCGTCCGTTTCAAAGTGAATTAATATTTCAATTACTAAAATAAAGCTTGGAAAGGTATATATTTAATTGCTTGAAATTCTAAGCCCGAAAATAATGAAGTAATAAATCATAAAGGTAAATAAATAGAAGAAGAACTCAAATATAGTATAATTAAAGGTTACTGATACAATAATAATACGATTATACTTGGGTGGAACAGTAATTTCAACCTTTACGCTAACTATTGAGATATTGTTGGATTATTGTTAGCATATGAGATGCTGTCATAAGCATGTAAACGAAACAGGTTACTCGTATCTCGCAACTCACTTCTCGTTTCCCGCTACACGCATCTGACTTTTCATTACTAGCTTGTGCTGTCTCGTGTCTTGTTACTAACATGAAAAACCAACCAACATCAACCAAACATTACCTCTTCTCACTTCATCCTTATTTTAACTTGGTTTAACCGACCTACGATTGAATTTATTTTTCAATTTCTTTTGATTTGAACTTTTCTTTGCTATTATTCTATTATATTATTACTTTACCTATCAATATCATCTGTTGGTAAGAATTTATCGTTGCAATATAGTCGATTCAAATTACTGTAGTTGAAGAAACTGGTGTTGCATTGAAATTTGTTGATACGTGGTAATATTTAAGTTTGGTAGATCAATAGTCAGTCTGCACGCTAATTTGTGTGGCTTATACTTTGTCCTGTGCCCTAATTTGATGTATATACTTATTGCACTATACTTTCAGTTAATCCTATAAACTGTATTCAATTTTTAGTTGGTACAATTTAAAAACTATAATAATAGTCAACTTGATTGTATATTATAACCCAAGGACCAACTGCAGGTCATGGAATAGGCCAGCGGTCCGCTGCGCTATCAGAAGCCTGATGTCCAACACATCAAGCCAGTGATCTCTCTTATGTAAGGACCCAGGGTTAGGGTTGGGACCGAAAAGACCGAAGAGCGGTCCAGTCGATACTATATTGGACCGTAGAAAGCAACCAGCGACTTCAGCGGTCCAGTACTGAAGATGGTATGAAGGCCATAGGATATAAGAACACAGCCATCACCACCTAGATAGTAATTCCTTTATAGCTCTTCAGTTGTCAATCTAAGTATTCCGTCTACACACCTGAATAGCCTAATGGCTAGTGATTATTCTACAGCATGAACAAATATCTTCTTGATATTTCACTTTTGTTACCTCTGCTACCTTACTGCTAACATAAACCCCCTTACACCTTCTATTTACTCACGAGTATTTAGTGTGATCATTACATTGTACTGTATTTAACTACTATTTTAATATTTCCGGATTTTTCTTTTGTGCTTGTATGTCAACGTAGCCAGCTACTTATTAGTAACAACCCTTAAAATCCACTCTTAATTTATAAGCTAAACCATGGTAAATTCCAATTAACTTACACTGAAATTGACATTAATTACGGCCTTTTGTTCTACATTTCCGAGCCCTTCGTTTCTCAACTCCCGTGCACTGGTTTTTTTCCACATACTTACGCGTATTATACATTTTACCATTTTCGTACCTTTTGCTATTAGTTTAACCTGTTGGTATTGCTACCGCTGCTGTTGTTATTGTTATTATTACCCTGAAAGTCTTTAAGTTTACCAGGGTATCCCTATTCCTTTACGTTACATGTTGGGCAGTTTACGTACGCTTTGATTTATATGGTCAAAGTATTGCTATTTACAAAATTTTTAGGGTATTATTGGGAGTGGCTTTAATTATAACGTTAGCGGGTTTTTTTTACCGTTTTTTTCCTGGAACTCATCTATTTTCTGGGTTTTGTATGCCTTTTTCAAGCTATTACATTTATTATTAGAACTTTTCTATTGGTTGTGTTTATCTAAGTTATGAATTCCTTAAGGTTTCGGAAGCTTGTATATATCATTAAAGATATCGGACGCAGTTATAGTAATTTGGCAATGATTTTTTAATATACCGTTCGTTACTATCTCGAACTCAAAGCTTGTTATTATTCTGTAGACTTTTAAAGTTAGTACGTTTTGTATTATAAGTTTATACTTAATGGATACTTAGTATACGAGGTTTCCGGTAATCGTAACTTTCATTTTAAACCCTTCCTCGTTAACAAACATTATAAGAAACCCGATTTATAATATGAGGTTGAAATTATTGGTAAATGAGCCATCTATTAAGATTATTAACTTTGTTTTCGTTGAGCTTACCGAAATTTTTTCAATACTTTTTCAAATTGTATATCTATTACTAAATACTTTTATTTCACCTATTAAATTTATTATCTTGTGGGTTTTGTGCTTTTGTCGTGATAGATAGGTTGTATAATTCCTATGGTAGGTATAGTATGGTATTGTAAGCAGTATGTGCTCTTTGCTTCTGGTATCATTGCAATTTCGCCTCGTCTGTTTTATTGATAGTCGTTAAGTTCATGGTTTCCTCTTTTAAGCGGAATCTAATATATACGCCGTTTTCAGCCTTGATATTATGGATACAGATTGACGATTCATTAAAGTGAAGTTTTATATCTTTAGTTAATATTTTAATAGAATCATATTATAAAAGATATAGTTTTTCGAATACACGTTATTCCGCCGTGATAAACCAGATATTCCCGGAGGGAAAAGATGTTATTAATTTAAATACTTACTATACTAAAGTTTTTTGCCTTGTGTAATCAAAAGGTATGTGTTAAAAGTTAAAGTCTTTGTACTTAGTTTATTATTTAAATGTATTTGGTGCGTTAAAAGCTAATGGACGCCTTTTTCGGCTAATCCATACAGAAGTTTGATGTAATGTATTACCATGCCGGCCGGAAACTTTTCTTTTAGTATTTTCGGAAATTTTAATAATATAATCCGTTGAAAATCAGTATCAAATTGCATATAAATTTGCGTTATATACCGGCCATCAAGTATAAACTCAAGTTTTACTCTAGTAATTAAACTGGCAGTACATACTACGATTAAACGCTGGCTGATTTTATGAATTATAAGCAATTGAGTAAGGATTTATTTTTTTATTTTTGTTACCGTATTAGTAAGCCATTGGCCGTGATATTTTCTACGTCTGGTCTAATGTTTTACCTTTCATTTCCTAAATCATCCCCAACTTAAAGATAGTAACGTTTTGATTTTTAGATTGTATCAACGGTACGAGTTGAATAACCCCTCATATAAAAATGTCGTTAATATCCACTTGATTGATTTTTCAAAAATGTTTATCCAGTTTATTGATAATTCCTTTAATATATAACTTAATGGTAAGTTTTCCGTTAGATTTTTCCTTTTACAATACTCACGCTGTTGCATATTCCCTTTTAAACCTATGATTCTTGTTACTATCCTCCTTTTTAATGTATATTTTCCATTTCGGTCGTTTTTCGAGCTATTGACGTTTCATGGGTTTATTAACAATCGATTCGGGAGGGTTATATTAGTCAATTCGTTTGGTTCGAGTATTTTCAATGCAGAGATTTTTATTGGGTTAAAGGGGTCTTTTATACGACTTAACTTATATAGTTAGGAAAGTGATAGAACCGTTAACAGTTTTAATTATATGTTTGAGTCGGCGATACTTTATATTTTGTAATGTTTCTTTTAAATACTTATTATCGTTACGTAAAACTTTACTCTAAAGTGGTAGGAATAATACGTATATTATTGATGATTCGTTATTAGTATTAAGGGCGTCGTTTATTTGGCGTCGTACTGGTTTATTCTTTAGTTTCTTTATAGCTTTTTTTTACTATTTTATACTTTTTAGGTATTTGGTAATAGTATTCATTTCATTTTTATGTGTGAGTTAACCCTAAATAATAAAGAGGTTGGTATAAAGCCATTAGGGTCAATAGTATCGTTAAGGCTTTTTACTGTTATTTGGAGTTATGTTTTTAAACTTGTAAAGTTTTCAATTTTGAGGATAAAGATATCATAAGCCCTTCATAAAAAATCGTATACCTTTTCAACCTTATTAATACCTTAGTAGGCTTTAATATAAATTTGTTTACGTTGGATCCTTATCGACTTAATTTTCATTGGAAACTTTATCGTAACAAAGTAGATACCTGCGTTATAGATTAGAATATATAATCGCCTGAGCTACGAATTAATCCATAAAATATATAATATCTTTTATATTTCCTTCGCCTTCATAGTTTGAAAGAACTTAGTACCGTAAAAAGCCGTAGCGAAGCTAATAACATAGAGTATTAGCTTATCGCTTAGGTAAAACACGTTTATAAAAACCTCAAATTTGAGATCTTAATTTTCGTTTAAAGTGGATTTTAACTTTATAGGAGTTTGTGAGTATATTTAGTAATGATAGTAAATCCGTTTCATTTCCTTTAACGCTAATAAGTCCAAAACTTCGTAAACAATTGCTTTTAAGACCTCATATAATCTGTTAGTCATTAGGTAGTTAAACCTACGATATAATTGACGCAGTTACGATTTCGTCAAATTTTACACTCTATTTTAGCCTTTAAAGATGAAATCAGAAATGCCTTTATTGAAGGTTAAATGGAAATCTGTTACCGCCATTAACTTAAATCAGTCTCTCAGTTTAAACGTTGATATTAATATATAGATTCTTCATAATTTCAAGTTAAAGAAGGAAGGGGGTAGTGTATATCAAAATTTAAAAAAACAATAGAGTTTACGATCGTAGTAACAGTCGTCGATTCCAATGACGAAAAAACTTTTTTTTCATATCTAAAATTCATTTTAACGTTATTACTATCAGTTTCATCAAATCTTGTAAAAATATTAGAATTTTTCCATAACAAGATATATCATGAATAGCCTCTAATAAATTACTCTGATACTGTTGGAATAGTACTACATGCAATAAAATAGGTCAACTTTACATCTACAGGAAAGTTGACTGTACTGCAGGTTGAGTATATTGCTTTGGGGAGACTTACCGCATTGAGTGTAAGTCGAGTGCAGTACGCTGCACTTCACTCTAGGGTACGGGCTAAACAATTGGCCATACAAATTACAATGCGTACCTGCTAGCAGTCTGCTAAACCTAAAACAATATATCCACCATCTGACCACGTAATACTACTATTACTTCGACCAATTTAATCGATAACATTGCAACGTCTAAGGTCTACCAACACTAATCAGTACTTATTAGTTTAAGTATAGATAAGCTAAGTTGAAGAAGAAGTCACTTTCTGGTTACGTTTTAAGTTAAACGACTGTTGGGGTAGAGAAAAGATCCTTATGAAGGGCCTTCACTTCTGCATCGGTTTTCATGGCAGTAATTAAAGAAGACTTCTAGGCTGCGTCGGTTTTTATGGCAGCTTAAAAGTAGCGAGAGTATTGTTATTGAAAACACTAAGAAATCTTTATTAATCTTTTTTGACGACGTCGAGATTGACTGTTAGAAGTTTTGAAGCTCGGCAAGTTGGTAAACAGCTAAGTTAGTACTACTATGAGTGTTACTATTGAAAAAAAGATTACGTCATATGGCCTAAAATAAACAACTTTCGCTCTTTACCTATAACCTCCAATAATCCTCCAACCTCACCCTTTATATTAAACCTTTGCCCTTACTTTCCTTTCTTCACCTTCCACGCCACTTTAATCGTTAAGTTCGGTAAATTAATCGAAAACAACAAGTCGTGCCAAAAAAAAAAAACCATGTCGCGCGACCTTACATTAAGTTACCGAGCTTATACGCGACTTTATGCCAAAACAACAAGTTGCCTACACCTAAGATGACCAAGTCCTTTATCTTGCGCGTTCTATATAAACCATAAAGCCAATATGATTACCGCTAGCACTTACTTTGAAGTTATTACCGACCCTGATAGGAAAAAAATAATTAAAGCCTTCGGAACTGTTTTTACCCAGTTTTACAACTGTAAACTTCGTGGCGAAGACGTCGACGAAGACTTAACTAAAGAATAGCTGGTTAAATTCGTCGGTAATTAAATCATTAAGTAAGACGGCGGCTAAAAACGTAACCGCGGTAGTCGTACATTCCGTAAGCACCGTAAGTTTTTCGACGACTAAACTATTAATAAGTGGAGGAATATTTAAAAAAATATTAAGTTTAAGTTAAAAGAAGAACTTAAACTCCGAGGGATTTACGTGTTAAATAATAGTTTTATTAAGTTAATATAGATTTTATTCAACCTAGCCTAGCTTAAAGAATGCCCCTAGGACCTACAGCTTAAAGGAAAGGATATTAAGGAACCTTAACGCCATTATACGCGATTTAAAGACGTTCCCCCCCCCCCCCTAGCTAAGTTAAGCATCTTTACGCGCATAAGATAAGAATTTTAACTTTCTAGGCAGTCCTTTACCACCACGTGACAGCGTGGAGTACACTCTTAGCAGTGGTAGGGCACATAAAGCAACGACCGTTAACGTGATTAAAGGTATTAATGTTAGCGCCCTATATTAGTTAATTAAATAGGATTATTAAGCCTTTCAAAACCTTTAATTACCTATCGCTCCTTAGTAATTCAACCACCAAGCCCTTTAAAAATCTTTTCCTTTTAAATTTGCCTACACGTGATAGCATATTACAAGTTTCACTATAATATTTTACCCCTCAAGTTAGGCGATTAGTAATTACCCCTAACACCGTATTTGGAAAGCTTTAAGGTTTAAATTGTTAGGAAATACTATTTAAGGTTAGGATAACTATCGTATCTTATTCCAAAATTGTTAGAATAATTAATATTAATTATAAACTCCATACGAATTTCGCCAAAATTGAAACAAATATAGAAATGTATGATCAAAAGCCTTATAAATTTTTTAACACTATGATAATTCCATTTATAAACATTTATAAGTAAATGGAAGTTATACTGTCTAGTTTCTACCTACTGTTTTTCGGACTCCTTATAAGATATACTAAAGATTATTACCTAACCTTTCTAACTTAAGTAATTACATTTTGTGAAGTCTACGATAGCATAAAGGGCTACTTCGAATACAACTTCCACCTTACATAATACAATACATATTGAGTTACTATAAGGTGGATAAAGATAATAACTGAAAATAAAAAGAAGAAAATACTAATAGATATGTTTAATTAGATAATTAATAAACTGATATTATATTAGAAAGTAATAGAGAAAGCTTAAGTTAGCGAAGCCGTTCTTCGTATGTAGGTATATGTAATCGTTACGGGCGTTAACGAGTTCGAATACACCTTATAGAGTTTAGATGTTATTTATGAAAGCTTTTTTAGCTAGTTGCGTTTCTCACTTACTACCATAATGACATGTACACCAAATTCGTTTGATATGTATTCCTAAGCTGGTAACTTTCTAAACGTGAATAAAAAAAACCTTACAGTAGTTAATTATATTGACTACGAGTACGGTAATTTATAACGCTTAAGGTTTGACCTACAAGCCTTAAATTAAAGTTAAGAAATACATTAACGTTGATAATGCTAAGCTTTAAGCAAAACTATTAACCAGTAATATTATCGTTGTAATAGTAGCAAAATATATTAGATTTGTAGCAAATTGGCTACTAATTAATTCGGTACCTCTTTTCTGAATGTGATAACAAAAAGGCAGTATATCCCACCTAATATCCTACTGTTTTTAAATATGATTATTTGTATTAAATAACAAACTTTAAGGGCAGCTAGCTGATTAACGTCGTTAACACCCCTAAATAAATTAAGTAACACGAAAAAGATACTGCCCTTAATGCGGCTTAATAACTAGCAGACTACGCTTTCTTATACTGTTTAGGTGGTAAAGATCCTTACTTTTACCTTAATTAAGTCTTTAAATATTTATATACCTTTAAGCTTCGCGATAGTTACGCGGACTATACGTTTTAAAATATTATTTCAAATATAAGGGCAACAAATTAATTTATAAAAGGCAATTTATAATAGGTGGTATTACGAAGGGATAATACTATATCTACTAATATTAATCGTTATAATACTAATAGAGCCAAAATTGATTTTAAATGAGGAAAGAAAATATTGTTATTAGGGATAACGGTAATTTAAACTATTATAGAAGAAATTACGTTTCACATCTTTAAGTCCCCTATACTTTTCCTTTTCTATTTGAAGGATATAAAAACCTTTGGCATTGATGTCAACGTTAACGTAAACCAACTGGTTAAAAACGGCTAGGGGTTTTTACTCGCCTTTAAGTGGGTGTATCTGTGGTTTTACCTTTAAGACCCGGAAACAATAGTGCTAAACTTAAAGAAGCCAGAAATACATTAATTATACCAGCGTTTTGATCTCTTGGCCTTTAACAGGTTAAATTAAGTCCTAAAGTCCGTAAGGTACAACGATATAAAATACTTTACCTTCAAAGTTATTAAAATGTTTTGTCGTTGTTAATAACCGTATACCTTAGCCTTTCGAAGATTTAAGTTTATATTAAAAAACGATAAGGATTTTAACTATGATATTTTCGTTAATGTGTTTTACTTAAATAATAAGCCTATTCTTTACGTCGTTAATTTAGCAACTATTTTTACAGAGTTAAGTTTTCAAAGTTCCTTTCAATAAAGTATATATAAAAAACTTCAATGATACTGTAAATTAATACATACCTGAGTCTACCTAATGTTTTTGCTCATAATACCAGTATAAATTTTATTACGATAGAATTTGAAAAAGATATTAAAATAATAGGTATTTGGTATAAAAAGATACCTGTAAAAACCTATTGAAGTATTAAAATGTTTAAAAGGTTATACACCTTACTTCGCCGAATATATAATATTTTTACGCTAATAATTAAAAGCTTTACGAATTTGAAGGTATGTTTATAAATGATGGTGAAAAGCCTTAACGATATTATGAACCTTAATAGCTTACTGCTAATATTTCTAGTTTTTAGGGCGTACCTACGCCTCACGAGTGAATCTCCGCCTTCAGCAAATATTACAAACGTGTTACGGCTTATAGAAAAGTTTTAAGGGAACTATAAAGAAAATTGGTACGCCGCTAGATTAATAACGCCGTTAATATTAGAAACGTCCCTTTAACAATCGACGTAATTACTTTGCCGTTAAAGATTAAAGTCTTTATATAGCGAGAGTTATCTAGATAAAAATTCCTATATAAAATATGAAGTGTCGTAAACTTTAAAGTAATTATCAAAATGAATAATGGGTTTATATGTTTTTGAACTATTTAGGTTAAGCCTTATATTGAGGAAATTAAAGATAAGGACACTTAAACCCCTTAGGACAAGCTACTGAACTAACACGAATTTCCTTTACTCATTATCGATAAACTGAGAAAATGTCACCAAATCAGGCGACTCCCCCCCCCCCCCCGAAGATAATACCGTTGAAAAGGAGGAATATATACCATGAAATATTTAAAATACTATTTAAGGAAATAGAAAAAAAAAGGATAACTAAAATCTAATACTAAAGCGTCAAATATAAGGGATTATTAAAACCTCTGATAAGCCTTTTAAAAAAAGTAACAAGGTCGAAATTAATGGTCTGTTAACTCAAAAAGTTGTAAAATTCGCGCCGAAAATCGATTTAATCTTTAAAACCTAAATATCACTATATTTAGGTCAAAGATTCTTTACAAAGTTTAATGTAAAATCATGGGAAAATCGTACAAAAAAATACGCTTCATTTTTTAAAGATATGTACTGAAAATGAAAACTTGATCTTTACGTAGTCGTTGACGATTTAAAGAATTAGCTAACGTTTAGTAGTCGCTTGAGTAGTAAATTTGTTAGTTAAAATTGAAGGTTAATATAAGTTTCATAGCTGTAATATAACGCAAATCTATATATAATTAGTAACGGATTTATAACGGATCGTACTATGAAAACTAGTATAGGAACTCCGTTTAATATACCTTTTAGGCACGGTAAAACGTTATATTAAACCATTATATAAATTGACTGAAGTAGGCGTCTATTAATTCCTAATTTACTATTCGTACTTGAAATTATGGTTTAAGATAAAGTTTTTAACATATAATTCGGTTTTACTGATAACGTGAAAGAGGGATTTCGACTTAGTAGGTACATAAACTAACGATATTTTTTTCGTCGGAACGGTTAGATTTACAATATTAACATAGCAAATGATTAAAGACATCTAAATTTGAAAATTACAAACTGGAAACAACGTTAATAAAGAGTAATTAACTTAACTTTAATCAAAAATCAATCCGTATTTTTAATATCAATACCGGCCTTAGCTTTTGTTTAAAAGAATAGGTGTTATTTTAACTAGATTTAATAAAACTAACAAGGCCAAAAACCAACAGTACTTGAAATAATGTATTCGAGTCAGCTATATTATTACTTTATACTAATCGAAAGCCTTTTACGTACTTTTTATCGTAGCGTAAGTACAAAAGCCAACGGATAAGAATTTGAACCAGCGAAATAAAAAAAACTCGAATAGCAAATGCAAAACTAAGATAGCGGGATTAATATAGTTTCAATCGAAATGATGAAGATAAAGTTAATACTCTTTACAGACGGGTTTTTAATAAAAAATACCGAATCATTTTTATAAATCGGCTTTTTAATGACCTTTGTTAACGAAAGTAGGCGGGAAGGTTAATTCAATATTATCAGGAATCTAATTTACTAAACCTCTGATAAATGTAAGAAGATTATATGGAACGTATTGATATCGGAAATTTATGGTATAATAATGGATTTAAACATAGGTATAGTACCATGGGAAACCTTAAACATTATTTCCAGATAATTCAAAATTCCTTTTATTTCAGTAGTAATATATACCGACTTAAAAAGCCCTTTTAAATACCTTTTAAAGCTCTGAATTACCAGCGAAAAACGCTTGATAATCAACGTAATAACACTCTGTAAAGCCTAAGAAGGAAGGGAAATTGAAGGGTTCCGATAAATCGATGGCAAAAATAACCCCAAAAATACCATAATGAAGGCGACATTAAAAAAAACCCTGAAAAGGTTTGTAGACAGCAACAGGCTAATTATACGTATCGAGGGCTACATTAATAGGCCACCCGGAGAGCCCAAATCACGTAAAGGCGGATAGGAATGTACTGGCAGACTTAAAAACTGCTAAGGGATTGATAATGGTAATTTATTTAAGTGGCACAGTTAAAATAAAGGCTTGCGAAGGGCTGTAGCGAAATAACTTTTTGTAGGAGTTGATGAACTCGAACCTCAGAGAGGCGGAGCAATTAAGGCCAAATAGGGTCAATTAGGTGTAATACAATGTAGAAGTCAACTGGAATTAATAGGAGTCTGGTTAATTAACGAGGAGGCAATTCAGTGGTAACCGGAAAATATTAGTTAGCCATACTAACGTTCGCATTCAAACTAAAAAGCCGCCAGTATTGAAATAGTACTATATAAAATGCAATAGGTTAACCTTATTTATAGTAAAGTTAACTATATTATAAGTTAAATGTATTGCTTTGTAAAGACTTACCGCATTGTATGTAAGTCGAGTGCAGTACGCTTTACTTCACTCTAGGGCACAGGCCAGGCAATTAACTATATAAATTACAGTATAGACCAGCTAGCGGTCTGCCAAACCTAAAACAATACATCCTTCATCTGACCACGCAATACTACTGTTACTTCGACCAATCGAATCGACAATATTGCAACGTCTAAAGCCTACCAACAGATACCTTAATATCTGGTATAATACTTTAAACGACTTACTTTCCGTAACTATTTTAAAGATTAAATACATATATAAGGATAAGATTTCCATCGTTATATCGGCGACAAGGGTTTTTACTTGTTAAGCGGTATAAAAACGCGTGGTTAGCAAGTTATTACATTGTTTTTCAAACCAATGGTAGTATTTTTATACTAACAGATTGCTTTAGGTTTTTTTTATCCGTAATATCTTTTCCTTCGAAGTTTGCAAGGAAAAACCGTGGTGTTAATTAGAGGGAAAGGGGAATATATGAGATATTACCTACTTAGATTTATATTCAGTGATAGTATAGTGTATTGACTAGTAACCATATCATCGCAAATCTAGCATTTTTTCGCGTTTAAAGTAAACTTGCTTGGCTGATTTAATAACTTTGAGGAAAAGAAATCACTTTTTCCATACGTGGTTTAGTCATGTCCCCAGATCTAAGCCTTCCGTTAACCATATTAATTGGGACTTTCCTATTTACGATCGATGTAATACACGTCAAAAAAAAAATCGTCCTCGCTAAACTTTAAAGTTTAAGGGTATATATTGATCGAATTTGATATCCTAGTTTTCACCCTCATTAATAAGGAACACAACTGGTTAAAACCTATTTATTAATAGTATCAAGGTATTATAAGGCGTTTTCGAATTTTTATAACCCGTAACAACTTACTGAACCTGTTAACGTAATGTGTTTTTACCAGTTTACATGTTTTTATTACTTATTAGCAAAGTATAAATCTGTCAAACATCTAATTAACGAGATCCATGCTACTTTTCGTCTTTTTTTTATAATTTAATATGTAATATTAAATTATAATATTTAAATTCGTGTGGTACTGGCCGAAATTTATATTATATTCGAGGTAGTCTTTAAGATTGTCGTAGATTTTTTTCTTTTTTTTGGAAAGAAGAACAATTCATTAAGTACCGAATGTAATAGTTCTCGGCTAAGCTGGTAAGAATACTAGGAAATAACGATTAAAAGTTTAGCAGTTTAACCCTTATTTGGGGATAAGTGTTCAAGAATAAGCATAGCTTGACGTCAAGGAAGTTATGTGGCTTACTGTTTTATTTTTCCTACCCCCCCAGATTTTGACAAACGTAATAATTACTACGTAGTCCGTATTTACCATATGAACGTATTAAAAGTGAATGGTAATGTATTAGTTGTAGGGGCCCTTAAATTCTTTGACTGGTATTGGAAGAGGTATTTGTGTTAAAGGGTAGCATAGTTACCTTAGACCAAATTTAAACGAAAAATGTCAGTTGTCGTGCTTATAGTAGGCTTGCACGTAAAGCCGTTTTTTTCTTGTGTTTTCTATTAAAATTGGACGTATTAAGGGGCTTAGGGGATGAGGACTTAAGAGTTTTCGCTGCGAGGGACTTAGTAATAATCCTTATGATAATGAAGAACTCGATATAATTTCTATTGAATTAATTGATGAACTTAAGAGCCTACAACGTATATATTAATTAATTTGTTACGTTTGGTGGTATCCAATCATTAATTTGAGGTTAAAGGGTTTGTAGAATTTACTTCAGTTCAGGCGTAACCTTATAAACATATGTAAGAGAATTAAGAGATATTATTATTATCGATTCCTTAACCTAAACCTTTTTTTCAAGATTATTTTAGTGTCTTTCTTAGTAGTGTATTCGTAAAAATACGTTTTCCAGATTGCACTTCTTTCCTTTCTTTATGAGGAGGTCGAGAATTCGGTTTATGAGTTTAATTTTTAGCCTAATTTTGACGTGTTTATGTGCCATTTTCCATATGTCTAGATTTCATTTTCTAAAGCCTCTTTGGAAGTCGTCGTACATTTTTAGGCTTCGAATAGTTCTGGTAGAATTTTGATCGAAAATGTAAGAAATAATTACATTAATAAGGTATTCGATTAAAATATTTTCGTTAGCGTTAGTAAACTAACAGTTTTCGTTGTAATGTTTTTCGAAGGTGACGACTAGGGCTATCATGATTTCTCTTTTGATAAAATTAGTAACGATGTTAATTTCAATACGTTTTAAAGTTACTGTAACGAAGATTAAAAAGGTAAAAGGCGAAAAAAGTATTGTAAAAAGGTAGGTTTTTAATTTACTATTAAAATCGTTATTTATTAAAAGTCGTAGGATTTAATCGTTCATTCGATCTAAAATTTATAGTTGTAGTATCCGTAATAACGATAGCTGTAATTATTGACTTAGCTGTGTACCGATTTAATGACCTTTAAAATTTTTAAGCGGTTAATCTAAACGTTTTTTAAAAACTATTCTAATAAGGATTTTCTGGTGTTTTTAGTAACGATACAGTCACTTACTTATAGATTGTTGCGAATAATTGACATAGCCTTTAAGTCTTTCCTACTTGCTACCACGAATAATTGATATAACATATGAAGGCCCTTCGCAAAAATCTTTCCTTTACCCTTAGCCGCCGTTTAACGTAAAGCGTAATCGGAAAGTAGTTTCTTTTTTTACCTAGCTTATCTATGTTTAACCTAATAAGCACTGATCAGTGCTGGTAGGCCTTTCTCGTTTCAACGTAGTCGATTCGAATCACTGTGGTTGAAGTAACTGGTGCTGCATTGAAATTGGTTGATACGTGGTAAGTTTTAAGTTTGGCAGACCGCTAGCCTGTCTGCACGCTAATTTGTATGGCCAAATGCTTTGGCCTGTGCCCCACTTTGAAGTGGGCGCCTACTGCACTGTACTTGCAGTCGATCCCACAAACTGCAGTGAATTTGCAGTCAGTAAAATCAACCAACTGTAAGTATAGTTGACTTGACTGTACTGCATTTGACTGCTATTCCAACGTCATCATTTTTTTGCTTAGTATTTAGTTTTACTTTGCTTTACTTTACTCTACTTTGTTTGTCTATAACCTCGGGGACTCGACCACACGTTGATTGGAGGCAAAATGATAGCCTAACCATCGGGTACAACCGGGATAATCGGAGGTACATCCCTGGGATGTCTGATGTAAGGGAAATAGCTACCCACCATTCATGGGAGGCTGGTATATATCATCGGGACGGATAAACAAACATCAGTCGAGAACACAACAATACCCAATCCATTGCTCCCAAATCCTCCTATGATCCACTCCTTCAAGTCGCCGCCGCGCGCGCATGCGCATGCGGATGCCGATGCCAGCGCAGGCGGCAAAGCCCGGACCTGCCGACGGAGCACGCTTCTCCCAAGGCCTAGAGCGGAACATGCTACGGTACAGGACCGGTAGCGCCCATCTCGAAGAGAACAATCGGCAGGCAGTCTTGGTTGGGACCTTCTTCACCAGGCCTGCAGTCAGTCTGCTTCCTTCCTACGACTGATACCATCCATTCAATCATCCTCTTACTCCGACGTCGTCTCCTCCTCCGACCCCCTCCTCCCCCCCCTTTCCACCAGAAGAAGTCCTGTGATGCATACGCAGTAGTCGCTCCCGCACTACCTTCGTCTTCCCGAGACTCGCCTCCAGAACAGTCGGCCGGGCTCACCAACAGCTCGGAACAACGAGCGTTCTCCTGGGCGCCGACGCTTGGCCGAGATGCCCGCGCGTGACGCGTGCGACGGCCATTCTCAAAGAGAAGAACCGCACGCCACGTCGCCTAGCGATGCGGGCACGGGATGCTGCGCAGCGCGGCGATGGTCGCCGTCGAGCTGCTCCAGCTGGAGATGCTGCTGCCTGCGTGCCCGGCCAGCCTGCTGCTGCCAGTGGCCACTGGTGTGGGGCCACAGAGCCGGACGATTCAGAGTATGTGATATACTCTGTCCTGGAAAAAGTCAGCATGGTGTGTTCTGTGGCTGCGGGTGCTGAGGTATGTGGTCACCTTGTTCTTCTCTCTTTTCCATTTTTTTTTTTTTTTCTCATGCTTCTTTCCTTTTCTAGCATCCTTGGGAACGATGGGTTACACATAGCATTTGTATCATCCTGTCAAGCAGCAGTACTTAAATGCATTGCTTCAATTTCATGTATCTGCAGAGCTTGAAATCTGAAAAGTCTCACCACTCTCATCCTTCGGTGTCTGCAGATGTGGATTTTCCTGACGGTGCATGGATCACTGGGAAATTCCAAGACCTGAACCAAGAGGTCCCACCATTCGTTGTCTTTCCATTGTATCCCAGATGATTCCCTCCCCCCACCTACCGCCAGTTCGTCATTAGCAAAGTGTTGAATAAGAGACGACAGCTAGTCTGGATCTTGCGGCTGTGGAAAGTACATGGTCAGCAAAGGTGAAGGTTGATGAGGCTGGCAGTGGCATGAGGTATCACGATCTGATGGACTCACAAAAGCATTTGTCTTGCCAAGGTCCCAAGCTACCACCTGCCGGAGCAGGATGGGGTCTTCGGGTCCTTGCTGTGAGCAGCAGCAGCCATGGAAACCGGGGCCACTGCCACTAGCTACCTCCATATCTGACCACACTGTATAGTGTAGTAGTGTACACGGTGGTCTGGTTCATGCCAGGGAGAAGGAGGCTGGTATCTGTTGGGTGGAGTGTAAGGATCCCATTCTACCAGAAGTCACCCTGCTCTTGACAGCACTGTTCCAAGCCACATTGTGTTCACGGGTGGCCGGCCACAATCTGTTCATGAGAGTTGTCAGCCATTGTGTCCTGTCCTGTGCTGAAGCGCTGACTGCCAAGTGAGGCCGGGGAGGTGAGTTTCTTTGGTGCATACCAGTTGTTGCCAGGGTAGCGACGAGCAGCGTCGGAACCACGTGGCAGTAGCTCCTCAAGGAAGGGGTCGTCTAGTCCCTCGAGGGAGCCCTGCTGAAAGGGGTCGTCATGCTGCTGCTCGGAGTTGTCCTGGCCACGCATGCCCTGGTCATATCCGCCGGTGCCTTGGCCGCCCGAGTTCTCCTGACGAGTCCAGTTGCCAGTGTGCTGGTTCCCGTTGGCATCCCACTGCTGCAGGCGCTGTTTCTTTTTTGTCAGTCTCTAGTGCCATCTCCTTGTTCGGCCACTGCATGTTTGGATTCATCTGTGCTCTCCGCCGTGGTCTCTTGACCGGAGGGGGAAGTGCTTTGGTTTCCATACCTGGTAGGGGTGGATTCCAGGCATCTGCTGGAAGCCAAAGTACGGGCCTCCCTGGCCGCCGACGACCTGCGACCACGTGTACGCCGGGTCAGTGGGACCATAGGGGCCGTAAGGCTCCGCGTGGTTGTGCACGAAGTTCGGTATGTTATTGTTGGCAGGAGGCGGGTGGCTGGGGTAGAACTGCATGCCCAGTGGCTGCTCCGAGGTGGGCTCGTGGTGAGGGTACCAGGGGACGCCGTAGTTGTGGCTGGCGGCGGCAGGGCCGGCTCCGACCTGGTGAGCAGCCTGGAGCATGGGGTGCTGGAGGAAGCCACCGTGACCCTGATGAACAGCGTACAGGAAGTTCTGAGGGGTGACGGGGTAGACCTGAGGGGCGAATCCGTGGACCTGAGGGGGAAAACCATGGACCCGAGCGGGAAAACCGTGGACCTGAGGGGGAAAACCGTGGACCTGAGGGGGAAAACCATGGACCCGAGGGGGAAGACCGTGGACCTGAGGGGGAAAACCATGGACCCGAGGAGGAAAACCTTGGACCTGAGGGGGGAAACCTTGGACCTGAGAAGGAGTGTGCAGGCTGTTGTTCTGGGGAACGCCTGCAGGAACGGCAGGGACGTTGGCGCCAGCCTGTTCGTTGGACTGGTCCTGGGCAGAAGTAGTACCCTGGGGAGTCTGCTCGTCAGACTCGTCAGACTTGTCAAAGAAAGCAGCGCCGTGCTGCTCAGACATGGGACCCTCAGGAGCGGTGCCGATGGGCTCGTTGTAGTTGGGGAATGGCTCCGTGACCACTGTTGATTGGAGGCTGTGGTTAGCAGTGCTCCTCACACGGGTCCATCTCCCCCAATGTCTCCTACCAGACTGTGCAGAGGCTGACTCCTGGCCAGGCGAGCGGAGAAAGGCGAAAGATTGCTCGCCATCCTGGTGCTTGGCGATGGCTTTGTCCTGTTGGACAGCGGTGGTGGGCCAAATACCCTGCATGCCAGAGACCGAGCCAGGGTTGGTCTTCCTATCGTCAGCACCCTTTTCATCTGGATTGCCAAAAGTGTGCAGAGTCCGAGGCTGCCCCCCCCCCCCCCCCCAGGCGGTGCCCAAGGTGGCACTGCTGGCTTTCTGGGCCGCTGGAGGGAAGGCAGTCAAGCCCTGGTGGACTCGGCAATGGCAGGAACGTTGTGGCTCACCTGGTTGTTGTCGCTTCCGAACGACATCAGCTGCTGCGCAATCGCGACATCGGCGGGGTCCTGAATTGTGTTAAGGATGTTCTTCTGTTATGGGGAGGGATATACCGAGCCCAAGGCTGGGCGGAGCCCTGGTGGACCTAGAAACGGCAGGAAGGTCGGTGGCTCACCTGGTTGTCGTTGCTGCCATTGTCGTTGCTGCCGTTGTCGTTGCTGCCGTGCGACGCCATCAGCTGCGCAATCGCAACATTGGCAGGGCCCTCCTGCAACGTGAAATTTGCGTTAGCATCTTCATCTGGCATGGGGAGGATGTATTTCTTGGTGATGGGCTGCTGTACGCTGATGTAGAGGCTGTCGCCATCCTTGACGGTGTCGTACGTATTCTGGTCAACCTCCATGAAGCGCACGTTGTGAGCGCCGGCAGTCTTGTCGGTGACCTCACAGGCCACCAAGACAACCAGACTCTCAGCCAAGCTGATCAGGGGGAAGCTGATACGAGCCTCTACAAGGAGGTCATCGTACGTAGCAGGCTTGGCAATGTAACAGCCAAAACCTGTGTTGCCCAAGAACATCTTGGCAGCAGCCATCATGAGGATGCTTTTTGCTTGTAATGGGATGCTGTTAGTTGGTGATGTGATAGGAGGGTGGTGACGCGATGCGATAGTTTGGGAACGCGACAGGTTAGCCACGCGACAGGTTGGCAACGTGAAGCATCGGCGACACTTTGCCTCAATGGAAGAAAAGAATTGGATTGTGATAAGACGGGCAAAAGAGGAGTAGACTGCAATTCCTGGCAGAGCAGAAGGAAAAGCAGTCGTGAGGTAGGAGGTGGTGTCGATGGGGTTGATGAGTTGGGAAAGGTCGAGGTTTTGGAGGTGGTGGGGGCAGACGAAGATATCTACAGAAAGAAGTGTCGCAAGATCAGCCCCCTCCTTCCCCCCCAACGCTAACAATGGGAAGGTGTGGGGCTCATCCAGAATCAGAGAGTCCACTACCTTCCACCAGCCTTCCAAAGCAGGGCCTCGTTATGGAGCACCCAGTCTGATGGAAGAGCTCCCCCCCAAGGCTACGCACGATGCCCTTGGCTGACCTGATTACACCCAGGAAGACATCGCAATGGAGGGAGAGATATTTATCTTCCTCTGAACATAGCTGGACTCTCTCAAGGAGATGGTTTTGCTGAAGATGGTGTAGAGAAGCTGCTCACGCGCAGCCACACAAACCATTGCTTGCCTTGTCGGCCTTTTCACAGAGATGACTGAAAGCTCTGGGAAGCTCCAAGACGGGGTAGTGCTTATTTCAAAGACGACATAGGTTCCTTGCTTTCTCCATGGCACTTTTTCTTCATGCTGGCACGATCACTGATGGGAACTGAATGGCAGATGCTTCTGTGTCAAGCCTGCTTTTTATGCAACGCTCAGGCACGCCGTCCGCCGCACATCCTCTGCCGAGCGTTTTGGAGTCTTTGGGAACAGGATGGCATGTGAATAGGTAGGGTCTGATGGAAGAAAAGATGGCGGCGGTCCGGAACTTGGCCTCAACGAAAATACTGGCACGTTTTTGTGGGCTTGTTGCAGAAGGTGATGGATGGATGGGCAGCCGCGTTGACGGTCGTATAATAATGTTTCTAAATATATCGGGTTGTTTACCCCAAGTATATGTAGTATTCGTCGTCCAAATTACAATTACATTACAGTTTACCCCCGTCGGTGGCCATCAGTCCTCATATCCTCATCTTGCGCGAGAGAAACACATCAACATTCACTCCAATCCCGTCCTCCTCCGTGGTCGTCATGGCCGGCCCCTTGCCCACGCCCACCATCTGGTGACCTGTGCAGGGGTCGAACCTGCGTCGCAGTCAGACGCAGACAGACGCAGCAGCCCGACGACTTGCCTGTGGGCTCACAGAAACAGACACAGAGACCCCATCAAAGGCCTGGCCAGTGGCTGGTTGGTCACTGTGGATGTGGTGCCGGAGGCAGGAACGGTCAGACTTTGTTGGTGCGCTCTTGATCAAGTCTCGGCCGTCGGGCGACCCCTTCGGCGTCGTCGCGCGTGCGCGGGCGGGCTTGAGTCGGCCACGCGCAGCTAGCTCTGTGGTTGACAGGCTGGAGGCTGCTAGCAGGAGGGAGCCGGAGCCGGACAGCCTCAAGATATGTCATGCTGGGGAAGAGTCCACTGCAGGGAGGGTCAGTAGAAGACACCGAGTTGGAAGAAGGCACGCATTGGGTGGTTGGTTGTTGTGGGCCAGGCTAGCCTGAAAATAGTGGAAGAGCATGGCCAGAGGAATTGTGAAGTAATCCAGGGCCCGCAAATGGGACTGGAAGGTGCTGCTGACTGCTGAGGCTGGGTTGGTGACTTGGAATCCAGGACCAGATATCAGGGCCCAGGAGGAGGGGAAAAGACGAGAAGACTCTGGCTGATCAATAATCGGGGGGCTTAGAATTCACCACCGAGGTCGCGTCTTGAAAGTGGAAGCTCTCCAGCTGGGTTGAGGTGTTTGTTGTAGGGAAGACACAAAGCAGACTGTTGACACGGGTATTTGAACGGGACAGGGCCAGTCAGAACGAAGAGGAACTTCTTCTCTTGAACGTTCTTATCACCTCAATACATGAATAACATGCTCGCATTCCGCACCCCCTTTTCATTTTCGTGTATTGCCACACATCAACCTCGTCTTCAGTGTCTTGAGAGCGCCTGGAAATTCATCTATTTGGTATTTCTACCGACCAGTATTGTAGTATGGTACTGGTTGATCTAGTTTGTTTAAGGTGCCTTACAGCCAGGTAGACAAAAAAACACATTGTGAGTACCAGGTTATATGTGTTGGGAACAAGAGGAATATATTTTTCAATATTGATTGAATGCATGCCAGTGGCATATACCCAGTTTGTGTGGCAAACAGCGTAGAACGTGGGTATACGCAAAGTAGGGTGTAATACGGTACTGTATAACGCCTGCCTTTGGGTTCCTTTTACCTTAAAGCCTAACAAAAGTTGACAGCCACACATGAATCAAACATTTTTGCCACCCCTCCAGAACTGGAATTATTTAACAGTAAATAAGTAATTATACCAAAATAAGGGAGCGGAATAAGACACTGGTAAAAAAAAACATCACACTAATGGATGCCTAATAATATAGGTGTAATGGGGGTTAGTAGGATCCAATGGAATTCAACTAGCAATCTACAGAAACAACCCTATTAAATCTTTTAGCTTTTTACTTACACATTTCCTATTAACTATTATTAACTACTACCTTTTCCTTTTATTAAATTATTCTTATAGCTTTCTTTGAAAGTCCCTTTATTCTTCGAATTAATTTCTTGTATTTAATTTCACATTTCTTCATAACGGTAAATATATGGGATTCTTTTAATTACCGGCGTTTCAACGCTAAATTTGAAATTAATGTAATCGCATTTCTCTGGAATTGAACTGTTATATCGGTATTTAACGGAAAAACGCGGCTGTTACTATTTTAGCTTTATTTTACAAACTTTAGAATGACATATTAAGTTATTTGTATATCTTGCACCTTTGAAAGTATTATAAGAAATACACCTATTAAGTAATGAAATTATATACTCAAGAGGCAAGATATTGAATAAGAAATTATTTGTAGCACATTGTGTTATCATAAGAAAATATTACCGTTGCGGAAATTAATTGAAAGTATATACATAAGGATAAATTTGGCTTTAATATTAAAAATGACTATTTCAATCGGTATCAGGATTACAGCCGTTAATTTAAAAACTGTTATTCTCATATTTGGATACTATTTAATCTATTTGATTCTAGATAACATCGATATTTTTGGTGATAATATTGATGATCATATTGTCGCGTTGGTTAAGGATGAAAAAAAGTTTCCCCTGACTTTAAAATATAAATACCTGTGATTTTTTTAAAAGATTAAAGGTACTGATGATAAACTTAACAGAGTCAGAGATACGAAAGTAGTATTGACGTTTGAATTACTTAGTTGTTAATAAGATATATAAAGTCTTGAAAATTGTGAAATAGAAGGATATCGAATTCTTCGTATGAAAACCTAATAATAGGTTTTGTTATCGTTATTAAACATATGTTTAAACATCTAAACGATTCAAGTTAACTTTCAATAATGATAACGAGCTAAAATTCAAGATATTAGCAAATATTTTCTACTTAGATAATAACTACATTCTTTATGTTTCAAACTCATGACTTTTTTTTCCAACGTTAAGTTCTTGAAATGAATAACAACAAAAAAATTACGTAGAAAGCATTGAGAAATATATTATTTTACACGTCTATTAAACGGTTGATTATTATTGTTTACCACATGAAGAAATAGTTTAAGGCTGTCGAATTTCAAGTAAATAAAAACTTAAAACGGAGTAAATATAAGTGGGTAACTATTGACGTTTATTAATATATAGGAGAAGAAAAAAAAGTATAGAATTTACTTTTTCATGTGTATGAACTTTTTATTTTGAAGATTGGTATTTTTATGGATTCTGAGACACTTTTTCAAATTAAGATAAAAGGTTGAAAGAATACTATCAACCACGATTGTTTCATTTTGATTTTTTTGGGTTTTGTATCATATTAATATTCAACGCGTGGATTTCATTCAATATAAATCATTTAAATTTCAGGTATAGCTTATGATGAGATTTTGTGGGAGTTACAAAGAGAATCTGTAAAACGCCAAGTCAAAAATATCTTGAATCCTAGAAATAGTCTTTGAGTATGAAGGGTTTCAAGTAGATATTATAAAATAAAGTTTTCATATGAACATAATTAGTTACATATAATGATTCATTCAAATCTTAAGTATCGTAGACCAAAATCTAGTCATTGAAAATTTTAAAGGCTTTGTGACTTTTTAAATATCGTAGTTTAAACTTTATCTTACAATATTTTTTGCTCAAATATTAAAATTCTCAAATCAAGTCATTTTGTAAGTACAATATACTTCTACTGCTTGTTAATATATCAATGAAATAACGACATGACGAAAAACCGCTTAATTCAAAATATTGAAAGGAAGATGATAAGAAATATTAGTTGGGATAGATATACATGATTTTATGAGTTAGTCTAAAGGCGAAGAATGATGAATCATTGGTTCTTAAATTATTTATGAAAGGAACTATGGGGACTTTACATATTCTTTCAACTCTCATATGCCCTTCATTTTTATGTTCACATTTAAAAAAAATTAGGAATTAAACCGTAAGGTTTTCATTATCGAGTTTAGTTTATATAACAAACTTATATTTTACATCGTTCTCTTAATAACCGCGTTTTATAGCCTTTGATTCATTAATACTATTACGACTAAAAATACATTGCAAAAGTTACATATATTGTGAATTAATATACACCTAAGATCTCTCAATGTATTGATTTTCTATATAAACGCAAATTCTTCTCCGGTAACGTTTTAAACCAATACCAAATAAATAGTGATTCAGTGTAAATACGCATCCATTAAATGTTCTTGAATAATTAGCAAAGTTAATATATTAAACTCGTTTTCACTCCAAGCTTATGATATTATTATGTTATAGATAGGCAGTTTCCTCAATTTACAGCCAAAATTATAAGTTGTAGTTGAAAGCTTGAATTATATCGTTGGTTCTAATACCTTCAGGCTCATATTACTGTTTTTCAGTGCGTACCAACGTATAATGAATGAAATAACATATATTGAAGCCTTAAAGAAGTTGAGGAATGAATATGAAAGGCGCCAGATGAACTATACCCTCAATATTAAGAACAATTCTTTAACGGAAAGTTTTTAACCTTTACTATTATAAAGCGAAGTCTACATTTTTTTTATTTAAAAAAAAAAGAGTTCAACGGAATCTATCTAATAAGATAATAAATAGTAAGAATTTTAGAGTAATAGTTGAAAATACTAACAATTCTATTACTTTACTTAATATATAAGATAACGCATTTAAATGAACCTTTAAATGTAAACACACTTTAACCTAAAACCCTTAAACCAAATGTATTAGCCAATGTAATCCACTGACTCTGATCGTTATTAAGCTTAAAAATCTACTATGTTTCGGAAGAACATCTAGTAAAATGATACAAAAAAACGATATTGAAACATATAAGTTTGGACAGATATACGTCAAAACCTGAATATTGTAAAAAGATAATTCCAATAACGAATTAATTGTTAAACTGCGTATTGTAGGTATTATTTACACACCGAACAAGCCATTTGTAAAAAGCGACCAAGTTAAGATTAACTGTTTTATTACTAATGACGTAGTTTAATTTATATCATTAACATAGTTTGAAAAGCGACATGTGAAGATTATTAAATCGAAAGTAGTCTACAAAATCAAGGGCCAAACAACGGACGAACTATACAAAACATCAATATTAATCGCTCAAAGTTATGGTGATAAAGGTAGAAACAAAATCATTATTTAATCGTTCACAATCCAAAATATTAGTCCACGATTAATGGTTGCAATTGCGTCCAGTTTAACTATTAGCATAAACAGCGAGATTATTTTAATAGGCACGACATGACATAAATCTACACCCCAACCACCACCGAAGCTCAATATATTATACTATTGAAGTTGCTAAAACATTTATAGGACAAATTACCCACGAAAACGGTTATAATTTACTTTAAACGTCTTCATTGGCTGGTTAAAACAAGAGTCCCTTGGTGTTATAACCCAAGGACCAACTGCAGACCATGAAACAGGTCAGCAGCCAGCTGCACCATCAGAAGCTTGATATCCAACATATCAAGCGAGGATATCTCTTATGTAAGGACCCAAGGTTAGGGTTGGCATCGCAAAGACCGAAGAGCAGTCCAGTAGATACTACATAGGACCACAGGAAGCGATCAGCGACTTCAGCGGTTCAGTACTGAAGATGGTATGAAGGTCATAAGATATAAGGACACGGCCATCACCACATAGATAGTATTTCCTTCTTAGTTCTTCAGTTGTCAATCTCAGTATTCCGTCTACACACCTGAATAGCCTAACGGCTAGTGATCATTCTACAGCACGAACAGCCATCTTCTTGATATTGCACCTTTGTTACCTCTCCTACCTTACTATTAATATAAACCCCCTGACATCTTCTATTTACTCACAGGTATTTAGCGTGATCATTACAATTGGTTCCTAATATATTAGATACATTTTCAAACTATATTAAACATTAAGTCATCAACTTTTAATCTGTACCTATCATTGTTAATTGAAAAATAATTGGTAATGATTCATAAAAAACTCATAATAACCTTTCCTAAGTATAATGAACTTTTTAGTAACGAAGCAACTTGCTATTAATAATGTCGGCTTATAAAAGTTCAAGCCGATTAAAACGCTAATGATTTAAAAGATTTTGTTTTAATGGACCGTTAATCAGTATTCATAATATCAATGACGATTAAGATATGTGCTTAAAGTTGGTATAAATAGAATTAGCTACCAGTTTAGAAAAAATAGATAAATCCGATAGTATGAACTCCTAGTATTACCATGAATAGAGAGAACAAATAGCTTATATGGTAACGATTTACCAACATATAGCATCCAAAAATTGATTAATTGTGGTATGAACTCAGAATCTATATGACGAGAACTTTCATATGTTCAATAAGGATATATACTGGCAAATGGAAAATTTATGTCAAGATATTAATCTGGCGTTGGTATATTTAACGACCGTCAAGTTAATATTCTTTATACATAACTTCTCCACCAATATCTTTGACCGTTCCTTCTAATTACAATATTTTATTATGTTCGTTAAGGAAGAAGAGTTCAACATGACATTTAATATTACTAGTAACCTCGTCTAATAAATATTCTTGAAATACAGCTATGTAAAACACAGCGTATTAATATTTGAAGTCTAGGGTAAAACGGTTGGATTTGATGTTATTAAAGTAAGGGACGGTACATTAAGAATCATTACAATAACTGAACTGAATTCGATTAAATTGTTCATTTATACATACTCTTCAATTATTTTTAGGTACCTCCTAGAAATAGGAATGATACATGGAACGGGCGGATTATTTACCATTGCGGTTAGTTTGGGCCTTAAGTCCAGTTACATAAATGTGACGGTTCTAGTTACTACGGAAAACCTCCCAAATATAATAAATTTGTACATATTAAGGGGCTGGCATCCCACTTTTATTCGCATTCACGTTGGGTACCGTTGAAGATTATGGGTAGTTTTGAGGCTACGCTATAAAATAAGACATTTCTAATATATAAACCGTCGTGTAAAGCTCAAGACACTGAACCAGTGGATAATATGAGGCATAACGAATAGAAATATATGAAAATCGTGATTATTATTAGGTTATTCAAAAATCAGATATATATTGACCAAATGAAGAAATGATTATCAAATAAATAAAGAATCGGAATCCAAATAAAAGTATTTATATAAAACAGGGAATGTTATATAATAAGAAATAAATAACCATTAGATTCGGAAGGGCAATAACGAAAAACATAAATTAAATGGTTTCTTGATGCTTAAAATATAATTGGTGGTTAAAAATCGATTTATACATCTAATTAAGTTTATAAATTGGATATTAATACAAAAAAAATACGGATACAGATTGAATGTAATATAGACAAACCCTAAAGGCTTGAAATCTATAAAATAGTTTCTTATCAATTTATTTTATTAAACATTATTAATACCTTTTTTATATTTCACGAACTCATTAGTAACGTTGGAATATAACTGCCTAATTCATATAATAATATTGAATTTCATAATAGTAACAATATAACCAAAATAAATGTTAAGAAATGAACTAATACCAATAATTGCTATTGTTGGAATAGTAGTATTTGAAGTGCAGTAGGTCAACTTTACTTATAGTAAAGTTAACTATACTGATTGAAAGTATAGTTTATTGTTTTGTGCGGACCTATTGTATTTGTTGCAAGTCAAGTACAGTATGAACCGACCACACACTAGAGTACGGACCAAGCGATTGGCTATACAAATTACTGTGTACACCGGCTAGCGGTCTGCTAAACCTAGAAAAATACATTCACCACTTTATCACGTAATACTACTGTTACTTCGACCAATAGAATCGATAAAGTTACAACGTTTAAAGCCCTACCAATACTGATCAGTACTTATTAGGTTAAGCACAGATAAGTTAAGTAAAGGAAGAAGCTATTTTCCGGTCACGCTTTACGTTAAACGATGATTATATTAAAGGAAAGATTTTTTCGAAAGGCCTTTACAAATTGCGGCGGATTTTACGACAGGAGGTGGAGAAAACTTCTAAGTTACGGCGGTTTTTATGGCAACTTGAAGGTAGTGACGGTATCGCTATTGAAAACACTAAGAAAGCTTTACCAAAGATCTTTTTAAAAGACGTTGAAATTGACTGTTAAAAGTCTTAAAATTTGGAAAGATATCGAATGGCTAAATATTACTGCACGTGCTATTACTAAAAAAAAAACTAAGTTTTACGATCAAATAACAAATGACTTTCGACCTTACCTTTTATACCAAAACCTTTGCCCAGATACTAAGTTTTTCCCTTTACTTTACTCTTTTTACTTCCCCTACGCCAATTTAATCGCTAAGATCGCTACCCCATGAGGAAATACCAGGAATCACCAAGTAGTGTTAAGAAGATCACGCCGCGCAACCCAACGCTAAGTCAACAAGTTCTCACGCAACTTTACGCCAAAATACCAAGTCCTTACGTACAGAATCGCCAAGTACCTCAACCTATACACCCACTAGATGTTACGTAATACAGAACCTTAGGATAGCCCTTTTTTAAGACTTACTTAAGGCAATCAAAGTCCTTAGATCTTTCTTTTCCAAACAATACGATAAATACCTGGAGGGCTAAGATATTAACGAAGACTTAACGTAACAGCACCTAGTTAACTGTATTAATTTTAATCTTATTAAGTAAGATAACAGTGAAAAACTCAACCTAGGTGACCGCATCTTTCGAATCTTTCGTTACGTCTTGATCGACCACACTATTAACATGGAAAAAAGTTCAAAAATTATTAAATTGAAGTTAAAAGCGGACTTTAATTGAAGAAATATTTACGCACCAGAAAAAGGATTTACTAAGTTGGTAAAACCCCTTTTTCAACTAACACAACTTAAGGAATACCTTTAAAATATACACCTTAAGAGAAAAGGTATTGAAAAACCTTAACGTCCCTATACGCGATTCAGGTGACCTTTCCTTTATTTTAGGATAAGTTGGACCTTTTTACGTGTTAACGATAAGGAACCTGTTAACTTACTCGGAAGTCTAAAACCACTATGTAATAGTGCGGAGTACGCTTTTAGTGGTGGTAAGACACGTAAAACAGTAGCCGTCAATACATCTAGAGGAATTAACGTTGTTTTTTTACACCAGTTAATTAAATAAAATCGTTAAGCTTTTTAAAACCTTTAGGTTTTTTTACCCCCTAACACTTTAATTAAAATCGTTAAGCTCCTTAAAAATCTTTTCACGTCAAATTTGACTACATGTGAAAGCCTACTATAGGTTTTACCATAGGACTTTAACTTTCGAGCCAAGCGACTGGCAATTACCCTTGATACCGTACTTTGAAGACTTTAAAGCTTAAACTGTTAAGAAACACCACTAGTAAAGATTAAGATAACTATCGTAACCTGCCCTTAAGACCTGTTAAGATGGTTAATATGAATTATAAACCTTTTACGGATTTTACCAAGATTTTGAACGATGCTGAGAAATTTAACGGGAAGCTTTATAACCTTTTCGATACCAAGATAATGCCCTTTTTAAATATTTGTAAGTAGATGGAGGATTTTCCTTTTGGTTTTCACTTATTGTTTTTCGGAATCCTTAAAAAGTACGCCACGGATTATTTCTTAAACTTCTCAACTTAAGCAGCCACCCTTCATAAAGTTTATAATGATATAAAGAGCTATTTCGAATCCTATGTTCACTTTATACAATACTATACAGATTAGGTCACTATATAGTAAACTAAAATGAAAGAAAAGAAAAAAGAGGATGAAACACCAGTAAATGTGCTTAATTAAATGCTTAACAGGTTGATATTATACCTGTAAACAATAGGAAAAACCTACGCTAGCGAAATTACATTTCGAAAATAAGTAAGGGTAATAGTTACGGGTGTTAGCGAATTGAAATACGCTTTATAACGCCTAAATTTAAATTTGTAAAGGCGTTTTAAGCCAGTTGCGTTTCTTGTTTACAACTATAATAATGCATATACCAAACTCGTTTGATATATACCCCTAAATCAGCAATTTCCCTAACATAAATAAAAAAACCTTTCGATAGTTAATCACGTCGACCTTAAGTACGGTTATGGGCGCCCTTAAAGCCTAAGACTTAGCTTATTAACCACAGACTAAAAGCAGCAGCTACGTTAGCGCCAATAAGACTAATATTTAAGCGGATTTTTTAACTATGAACATTATCATCGTAATGATGATAAAAGATGTTGGATTTATAGCAAATTTGGCCGTTAGTTAACTTGACACCCCTGAATCAAGCGAAATAACAAAAAGATAATATATTATATCTAGTACCTCATTACTTTTCACCAAAACATTTTGAATTAAATTATAGATTTCAAGGGCGAAGAGCTAATTACCGGCGATAATATCCCTAAGAAAACCAAATAGTATAAAGATAATATTCCCGGAGCGGCTTAATAAATAGCAAAATGCGTCTTTTCATACTATTTAGGTAGTAAACCTCTTTATATTTACCTTAACTAAACTTCTAACCCTTTCTATACCTTCAAACTTTTCGATTGTTACGCGGATTATATGTTTTAAGATATTATATCAGATATAGAGGTAATAAGATACTTAATAGGAGGCTATTTTTAATACGTGATATTATAGAGGGAAAGTACTACGACTAGTAAGATTAATTTCCACGATAATAATAAGGCTAAAGTTAGCTTCGGACCAGGTAAATAACTATCTTTACTGTAAATAACGGTGGTTTAAACTGTTATGGAGTTGATTACATTTTATGTCCTTAAGTACTATATCTTATTCCTTTTTTTCTCAAAAGATATAAAGACTCTTAGTTTTAACGTTAATGTTAACACCGACGAGTTGGTCAAAAACGGATAAAAGTTTCCCCTCGTCTTTATCGATATATTTTACTTAGATAATAAGCTTGTTTTGGACGTTGTTTACTTTGTAAACTTTTTTTACAGAGCCAAGTTTTTAATTTCTCTTTTGGTAAATGATACGTAGAAAAAACACTAAGGACATTATGAATGAAAACGTATTTAGGTTTACATAACGTCGTCATTTACGACGCCAGCATCAATCTTACCGCGGTATAGTTTTAGAAATATACCAAAATAATAGGTATCCAGTGTAAATAGGTATCTATAAAAGCCTATTAAAGTATTATAAAGATTAAAAAGGCGCACGCCTTCTCCGAATATATAATAGTTTCAAGCTAGATATCAAAAGCTATTCGGATCCGGGGGTACGTTTTTAGATAGCAGTAAAGGGCCTGAATATTACTGTATTCCCTAACAATCCAATATTAATGCTATTGTGTTTTGGATCATACTCACGCCTGACGAGTTAATCTCCGTTATTAGTCAGTACCTAAAAACGAGCTATAGCCTATGTTAAAACTTTAAAAGGATTACGAAAAGAATTAGTACGCCGTTATGTCAACTATACCATTAATATTGGGAATGGCCTTTTAGTAATGGACGTATTTATTTTGTTATTACAAAGTAAAGTCCTCGTATAGCGGAAGCTAGAAAAATGTGAAGATCTATACAAAACCTTACGTATCGTTAATTATATAGTATTTATTGAAACTACTAACGGTCTTATATCTTTTAGTATTACCCAGGTTCAGCTTCATATTAATAATATAAACGATAAAAGCCTCGAAGTCAAACAACCGAGGTAATATGAACCTTCTTTACTTGTTATCAATAAGCCATTATAATGTTTCTGAAACGAACGACTCCCGAAAAAGAGTAACGTGAAAGAGGAAGAATATATACTAGGTGGTATTTACAATATTATTGAGGTAAGCAGAAAAGAGAAGGATAATGAAAACTTGGTATTAAAGCTTCGAGCGTAAGGTATTATTAAGACTATGGGCAGAACTTTTAAGGAAAGCTATATAGTGAAGATTAACGGCTTATTAACTTGAGGAGTTCTATAATTTATACAGAGGGCCGATTTAAACCTTTAAGACTTAAACGTTACGATCTTTAACTCGGGGTTTATCTATAAGATTAACGGTAAAACTACGGGGCGATCATATGAACAATCACGTTTAAGCGTTTAAGGATACAGCGATAAAGGTAAAAATTGGAATTTTATGTAATAGCAAAAGATTTAGACAATAAGCTAGCATTTAGTAGCCACTTGAATAATAAAGTTGTCAGCTAAAATTAAAGACACGTTTACGCCTAATGGTTGAGATATAACGCAGGCCTATATGTAATTAAAAACGGATTTATAGAGAGTCGTATCACTGGAATTACCATAGTAATTACGGCTAATTTACCTTTTAGTAACGGTAATACTATATATTAAACCTTTATATTAATAGGTTAAAAATAGCTTCTACGTGTTTTTAACCAATTAGTTTGATTTTAAATTACGATTAGAAATTAATTCTTTAATATATAACCCGTATTTTTTGGTAACGTAAGAAGGTAATTTCGGCTTAATAGGCATTTAAATCAACAATACCCTTTTTGTCGGAACAGCTGGCTTTATAGTATCGGAATAACAGACAATTAAAAATTCCAAGTTTTAAAATTACAAACCGGTAACGACGTTGGTGAAGGGTAACTAACTTAATTTTAACGGATATTTAATCTGTATACTTAATGTTAATATTAGCTTTAATTTTCCTCAAAAGGTTTGGGGTACTGATTTAGCTATAATTGACAAGACTAACGTGGCTAAGACCTAGCGGTCCCTAAAATACATACCTATAACAGCTATATTACTACCTTATGTTAACTGGAGGCTTCCTACGATTTCTTTATTAACTTAATTATAAGATATAATGAATAACTGTTTCAATTGGCTTAATAAGAGGCTTAAATGACAAATAGGAAATTTGGACCGAAGGATTAATATAGTGCCGATGAATTTGTCGAATGTTCAATTTATAGTTTTTATGCATAATATTTTTTACAAATAACACCGATATTGTTTAAAAAATCAGCCTTTTAATAACCTTCGTTAATCAAGATGAGTGGGAACACTAGTTTAATAATATGGCTAGCCCAATTTATTAGATCTTTGTTAAATGTGAAAGTATTACACGAAGCGTGTTAGCTTTAAAGGTTTACGGTATGATAATAAGATTCAAAATAAGCATGGCATTATAGGAAACCCTTAACTTTATTACTAGGTAGCTTAGGATTCCTTAAATCCCGGTATTGATTTATACCAACTCGAGAAGCCTATTTGAATGCCTTGTGAAACTCGAAACTACAAGCGAAAAACATCTGATAATCGATGTAATAGCATTCCGCGAAGCTTGAGAAGGAAGGTAGATTAACTATGGATTAACGGTAGGGATAATCCTATTAATTACATGACGAAAACGTCTCTAAACAAGGCCTTTAACAGGTTTGTAAATAGCAATAGAGTGTTTATACGTATCAAGGCTACGTTAATAGGCTGCTCGAAAAGCTCAGATCACGTTACGGAGGCTAAAAATGTGTTGGAAAATTGAAAAACTCATAGGGAATTAACGATGTTTACTTATTGATTGGTACTGCTGAAATCAAAAGCTATATGGATTTGTAGCGGAAAAAACTTTTTTATTGAAATCGATAAAAGAGAACCTCGAAGCTGTGGAGTAATTGAAGGAAATAAGGGTTGATTGGCATGTCAATGGGTATATTTTAATACAAAGGTTAACTGAAACTGACAGAGGTCTGGCCAGTTGATGCGGTTGTAATCTAGAATTTAGTAGGAGAAGATTGGTCAACCACACAAGCGCGCACGCATAAAATAAAAAGCCGCCAGTGTTGGAATAGTAGTATTTACAATGCAGTAGGTAGACTTTACTTACAGTAAAGTTAACTATAATAATTACAATTATAGTGTATTATCTTGTACAGACTTACTATATTAGCTACAAGTTAAGTATAGTATACGCCCACTTTATACTAGGGCACGTGCCAAGCAATTAGCCATACAAATTACTGTGCTAACCAGCTAGCGGTCTGTCAAACCTAGAATAATACATCCACCACTTGACAACACAATACTACTGTTACTTCGACCAATCGAATCGACAACTTTGCAACGTCTAAAACCCTACCAACAGTTATTAATAATTAGTTAAATCAGAGAAAATGAAAGAAGATGGCGCATTGACTTTTGAGGGGATAATAATTGTCACGCTCTAGTGATTGTCTGACGAATACAAAGCTTTAAATGTTCTTTTAATACCGTCTTTATAAATAAAACTCACAGGGAGGTAATAAAGAACCCGTCAAAATATGAGACCCCTTAAATTTATCTGATAACAAAATACTACCCCCTGCCTATTAATAGCTATATTTTTCTGAATAAAATAAACTGATGATTCTCCATCCCTCAAAAACTAGTTTAGATTTTGTATACACTGAATTGACTACTAAGCTCTTTGTTAAATGCAGGATATTTTAACTCATATTTCTCGGTGTAAAACAGGCAAGGTTTATTATATTTCCTAGTATTATTATACTGAGCAATGTAGTAAATATCGTTGTAAAATAACGCTAAATTAATCCATGAAGTTTAAGGTAAATTCATGAAATGGAAATTTGTTTGATTCATAATTTTTGGGGCTTTTTTATTCGTGGTTTTGTTATTGAAATCTTTGAGATTTTCGGTTTTATGAGGACAGGTTTATTTTATAGTAGTAGTATTAGCGGTTAAGGGTTAACTGGACGCATATAGGTTGTATAGGAGCAGATTTGCGGTCTAACTTGAAT
Organism: Anisogramma anomala; assembly: GCA_038502455.1. NCBI lineage: Eukaryota > Fungi > Ascomycota > Sordariomycetes > Diaporthales > Gnomoniaceae > Anisogramma > Anisogramma anomala. The sequence goes on along the minus strand of JASMMZ010000011.1, from coordinate 7,480,418 downwards.
TTAAATGCAATGAAATTTTGTACCTTCTTCATTTTCAATATATCGGGAATGTATTTTACATGTATCTGTAGTGTTCGTTATTTAGATTACGTCAAAAGATAAGGGTTTTCCGGTAGTAGAAAAATGGCCATAAATAAACGACGTAAAAAGCGTCTCTCTGTTTGAAATGACTACTTTGGAGCGCTAATAAAGTGAAAAATAGTTAGGACTTAGGCCACTGGCTATTGATTCTATAGGTTACGTGATTTTGCACGTAACGGGATATATAGTACCCGGCCCAGGAGCGGCCTGGACGCAGTCCACGGGCATCACGTCCGAGGGCACATGACGGACTAAACACGGACCATGCCTATAAGTCCTGCACGAAGGACCACTGTAACCTCTTCTACTTTCTCGTCTGTACCTTAATAGTAAACTATATTTGGCACCTATTTAGCTTACTATTGTAGGTCGAACCATAACATATTATTAAGATTTTATTCAAGTTTTCCAAAAGAATATTACTTAAAATGAACGAATCAATGAAAGATATTAATAAATTTCCTGTAAATTTTAACATTATTGGAAACTATGGTCCGTCAGCAAGAACGTAGTTTTTTACATTCATAAACATACTGTGTACTCTTTTAGAGTCAGCGTAGACCGATATATGTTACTTACAAAATACTATAAATTATATCAAGTTTAAGGTAAAGTAAATATAACAGCCTAATTCATTAAATTTCGTTTTTAATTATAAGTACAATGTCGCCTAAGTCGTTATTAAAATTTAAAAACCAGAAGCCGACTAAACAGTTATTCTGACTAGTTTTCCAACGTTTAGGGGTAACCGAAAACGATACAACCAATCGTAATTCGATCGATATACCTTGATATAGGAGAAAACGCTCTAAATAATCGACTTCATATACAAGGCCAACAAAATATAAATCATGAAAGGTCGGTATACGCGTCTCTATATATAGGTTTGATACACGCCGGCTGTAAAGTAAGCTATTACAGTATATTATGAGGCTGTCGCATATAATATAATATACGATATAAGTATTTCTTTCTACTATATTAGAGCTGTTTTGAAAGACCTTTATGGCGTGGATAGATTCTTAATCGAGTTAAAAAGATTAGTTATAAACGTCAAAGACCTGTAAGTACTATTCGATATTTTCTTCTAAATATTATATGTTTGAACGTGTGATTTAATTTAGCTTTCGGCCATTAAATTCAATTTACTACGTTTTTGTATATTCTCACATAACCGAGATACATCTATTACAGTAAACGGTAGCCGTATAGATTTTATTGTAACTTTAATAAAATACTGCGGATTCGTATACGAATTAAAGTTTTTAAATTCAAAACAAAGTTTCAATCGATACGTATCGCATCCCATACAAGTATAACGGCTGAATGAAAATACAATTATGATAGGGATATATACTTTTTAGATTTCCTAGTTAAAAGGCTTTAGTAATCGCGGTAGGTTATTTTGATAATATTATTTGATATATATATAAAACTAAAAATGTTGAATAACGTAAATAACGGCGAAAGAATACCCGGAGAAATAAGTTACGAAACGTTACCTACGTTATAATTTGCTGGATCATTATAAACTTAATTGTAAACTTTTCCCGGTCTTTTTTTCGACATAGATATATACTGTCAAAGTCGAAAAAATAAATAAAGGTTTCCTATTATCAGTCACAGGAGAAATCCAATTCCTAAAAATCATCGCGTTCAAAAATCATGTAACCTTAACGACTGAATTACAAAATCGAGGACAAAGAGGTTTAATTTAATTAAAGTACGTATAAACGAGGATTTATTTATTATTCCTATACTTTATCATTATATTTTTTAAACGTTGAAGTTTATTTTAGCTATGATCATTATCATATTATATTTTAAACCTTAATATAACGTTTGAAGATCTAGTAAATTCTGCTATTATATTTTCGAAATCTAGGGATAGTATTAGGATTACGGCGGAATACACCTCTGGCTTAAAAAACTAAGTTTGGTGCAAGTATTAATAAATAGTGGAATCTGGTATTAATATATATTATTCCCAGAATAACGCATGATATAATGTTCAATATATTATCGATACCATATTAATAGGCAACGTTGAACGTTAAAGGTAAACATTTAATCATTTTTAGTTGAAGAAAATTTATTATATACGTATTAATAACGCGTCTTAAGCCAGTGGATATTCAAGGTATTGAGAAATCAGTTTTTATTGATTTAATAGGTCATTTTTAACAAACGGTAAAATATATAGAGAATTAATCGAAATTAACTTTTATTAAAAGTTTACGCAAGGTAATGTAAATTTTTTAGTCGATGGAGCCGACTATTGTAGAAAAGGAGGAAGATTAATTAGGTTTTAACTTAAATTGGTGAAGTTTCGTGATTTATTCATTAAAAAAGGTCATAACCTTCCTTGAGTACCAGGGAAAGTTTGATCACCATATTTATATTAAATATAAAGACAATAAATCTTTAAGGGAAAGATTATAGGGACCGTTATATTTGATGTTACAAATTTAACTCATCGAATTTAGTCGTTAAATTTCCGAATTAATAAAAAGGATAAAGTTCGCACGGAATTTTCGTTGTTTACAGCACCTATATTAGTAATTTCTGAGCCTAAGGGAAAATAACGGTTTTATATTAATTGTTGGGATTGAAAAAAACTTACTGAGGAAAATTGTTATCCCTAACTTTTATATAAGGAAACCTTATGCGTAATATCGAGGTCGACGTAAATTACGCAATTATATATTCGAACGGTCTCTTGTATACTTTTCGATTAATTTGAATGGTTTACTACTCACTTCAAACTGGTTGAAACTTTAACGACGTTTTAATGGTATATTAATTATACAATAGCGAATGATTATATAATTATATTACGGCTTATTTGAACGACATTCTTTTTTTTTTTTTTTCAGATACGAAACAAAAATTATATAAGAAAAGGTTGCGTAGTCTTAAGACGCCTTCGCGCTACCCAACTTAACTTAAACGTGAATGAATATAACTTTGTAGTTAAAAATTTGAAATACCATGGTTTTATTGTAATAGTAGGCGTAGGTATCTGGCTAACGCCGAAAAGGTTTGGGTTATTCCCGAATAACAGTCCATATATACCATTCGGAAATTTCCATGTTTTTTAGGTTTTACTAAATTTTATCGAATCCTTATTAGAAATTTCTCTGACTTAGTTAATTACCTCCTTAGACTTACAAAATATGAATTCAGTGAGGTTGCATAAATCGGAATAACCAAAAATTTTGAACATAAAAAATATATTCGTTACAACCTCGATTCTAGCATATTAACATTTATATAGATTTATGGTAGTGAAAATTAATTATTTGACGATAACGTTAAAAAGGTGCCTATTATAAAGGGATAAAGATAATATCATAATGTTAGTAATATATTATTACGTACGATTAATGAACGTTAAATATAATTATATTATTTACAATAAGCAGGTTTTGGCGGTAATTTCCCATTTCAAAATATAATTATCCGAATTATGTAGTATTTGTACCACGTTTACTTTTTTAATAGACTAGAAAGTATTGAAGTATTCTTTTGCTACGTTTAATTTCCAAACACTAAGCTCGATAAGCTGAAGTTCTTTCGTTTTTTCAATACTATTTACGTTACCTTCCCGTGAATCAAAACGTTCGCACTAATATATTGAACCATAAATTAAAAAATAAGCCCCAAGTTAAGAAATGACGAACTTAGGCCTTTTAACATATTTTTTTGGTCATATCCAATAACTTTATAAAAACTTAATATATTATGAAAACGTATATTATAATGTATTATATGGTTAAATTCATTCGAATACAATCTTCACTATTAAATGGCGATAATAAATTTTTAAAAGGGGAGTTATAAAACCTAGAAGTGTCAGTGGTAACGGGATTTCCTCGGGCCTGGCCTGCGCTCGCGCCGCCGAATTTGGCAACACTGAGGGATATCGAAAAGTTGATGTTTATAATATTTTTTCGAAATCGGCTCGCGCTAATACCACCGGATTCATAACACCGGCCAATTACTTTATTTTTGGGCTCATTATCCTAACGATGTAATAAAGCTAATGTATGATAAATAATATATTTTACGTTATTCGCATGTTGTTGGTTATTAAAGGTGTTAAATGTTTTCCAGGTCAGGTAAAATCCTTGGTATAAGTTACGAATTATGATATCGATCCGAAAAGTACGTTACGTTACCGTGATTATTTATAACTGCCTAATTATAGACTATTAACAACGAAGATTTTATAATAAACATACGATTGGCCGATTATATGTTATCCGAGTAAAAAAGTTTTATTTTGAATCCTTTAAAAGGAATACTATTGAAATGGGATAGTCGTAAGTATTTGACGTTTATATCGAATATATATAAAGTGTAATAGTATAAAGCCTCGTTGTACTTTATGATAAGGACTTTTTAACATCTACTCATTCTAAATCGTTATGCATCCTATATTTTCGTTGACTTTATAATTAATTTACCAACTGCGGATAACAACTCTTTGTATTTATTTATTTTTATGAACCAATTATTTTAATATATGAAATAAACCGCCATATAGTTTATGACCACCGCAATGTATAAAAACCATTTTCGTAATATATAGTAAGGATTTTATAAACTTCCAGCTTTTATTATTAATGATCACAGCTCAAATTAGATGGGTATATTGTAGATAACCTTATATCTTTTAGTAAAAAGTAAATAAAATTCATTAACGGTATACTACTCATGAACAGATAACGATAACAAACGAGTAAATGAAAAACTTGAAAAATACCTGCGAACCGCTATCGCCTTCTCTTAATAGAATTAAAAATTATATCTTCTTGTTAATTCATTTATATCAAATAACCGGAAATGAAAGGTTACCGAATTTAATATAGATCGATTGGTTAATATGTACGAAATATCCCTTATTCTTAAGGTAAACGAGGTTATAAAGTCGTCAATTAGTTTGGCGGGATAAGCCTTTATGTTTTTGGCGTATTTGCGCGAAGAAAAGGAGTTAACTTAGACGATTATATTATATATGTCGTAATAAATAAAGATAATGAAGAACTGTGGGCGATACCTGGCTAGACGATATAAGGTAAAAAATTAGGATTATTAGAAATTACAAAATATTAAGACCAACCGCTCGAATGATAAACTCGACTAATTTTATAATTAATACCAGGTTATCGACAGTTAGAACTCGTTAAATATTATTTTAAATATTTTTGAGAAATACTTTCTATGTTACCTAAATTTAATGAAATATACGACTATAAACCACTTTATTTTTATACGTTTTATCCGATACTTACCCGGCCCAATCATTGTCGCGGATGATATGGGAAAAAGTATATACGAAAAATTCGCAATTTAAGATATTTTCGTTACAAAAATGAGGCAAAGCGGTATCTGTTATATAATAAATGAATTGAAGGGGGGTAATAAATCTAAACCAATTTATTGGAAAAATACTGATATATAATAACCCTAAATTAATTTAAACCGAAATAAGGGGACGTTCATTTTTATGATAACCAGGTATTTCGATGCTGGCACCGAATACGTTCTAAGTAATTTATATCATGAAAATCGGGTTTACCTCAGTAATAATATGGTATTCATAAGGAACGATAAAAATCCATCATTATTATAATATAATATAATAAAGAGGGTTGAGTATATGTTACCCGACTTTTTCGGATAAATATTTGACCGCGAAGTAGCTTTTACCGAAAACCACCGAATTTTACTTATACTTTATCATGATTATTATTATCATTTCAATTGTCGGAATAGTAACGCCGATAATAATGAAAAGAATTTACGACTGGCTTCGAACGTTAAAAAATACCAGTAGGGATAGGAGAAGCAGAGTGTGTAGAGTATTAAACAACGTTAATAAAGGCGGTTAACAAAGGACGGAGCGGGTATTATACTAATCTAATAACGCCGGATAACGTTGAATGGAGCGTATATTGAGTAAGTTTAATGACGGCGGATAACGCGAAACGGTGCAGGGAAAACGACCCTTAAAATGGAATATTAAATATTATAATATATTAGTTCGTACCAAAATAACGCGGTCGAGAAGAGTACGGTCTTTTACCCGTTTATGGTCGGCTCGCCTAACCAGCTTTTTATTAAAATTGGTCAATAAAACGCGGGTAAATAAAAGTCTTCTATAATTAAACCTTAAATATTGTTCGTTACATGTCATAAGCCATAGCATATATGAACTATAAAATATATGAGTTACGTAACTATATAATTTTGATTAATCAGATTCAACTTACGTTGAAATATACAACGTGTATTAAAAAAGTCAAGGGTAAAACTGTTTCGAATTAATATACGATTAGCCAAGAGCAGCCGATCGTGATAAATGAATGAAATGGTTGAGGGAAATAAAGGAGTTTTCGGGGACAACGGGTCCAAAAGTAAAGGACGTTAAATACGTATACCTCAAGGTATAACAACTTATACTACCGAAATAATATGAACGCTAAAAAATTGGGAGATATCGCGAAACCGGATAAATAAATTAACCAAACTAATTCGAAAAACATAAAAGTAAAAACAGGTTTACAACCTAGGATATGACCTTAACGTTTACGGGTTGTGAATGGGATAAACTTTCCTTATTTAAAAACCGTGACTAGTTTCCATAATAATACGCATAAATTACGCGAAATTATATGTAAGATTATTTCTTAATTACATAATAAATAGGGGTCAATAAAAGGCTTAATTTTGTACAAAATTAAGTTTTGAAATTTATTTGACCATATATCTTTCGATAACGGTTATAGCTTGGATCTAATAGACGTGAATACATGTTAATAGTGCTTCAAATTTTCAAAATTAATATAAAATATATAGGCATCTTCAATATGTAATGGAAGGGGTTTACTTTTGTCTTTACTATCATCGAAGACGCGAAAGTCTCTTATAACATGTGAGAGCCATAAGATATAATTATTGTTAATGGCATTAAGATATAAAAAGGCGATATATATTACGGAGAGGTTAATCGTTCTTTCTAGGTACGTTAATAGTTATATTACTTAAATCCAGACCATTTCAAACGTCGGATATATTAACGAAGGGAAACTTATGGGAAATAAAACGGTAATTAGTAAATAGAAGCTAAAATAAGTATTAAAAGGGTTATAATGAATATTCTTATATAATAAAGAGAAAATTACAGGTAGTAGGGGGGTTTAGCTAAGTAAAAAGAAAAGGGAAGGAGATTTTACAAATTATGGTAAAGGCCGTATGTATAAGCGTAAGAGAGCCGAAATCGGTAAAGGTTATACGTTATACGGTGCGTTGGAAAACGCGTTATACGGTATAGGCGAACCGGTGCCTATATGTTATAAGATATATTAAGGGGCGTAATATACGAAGTAAACGGACCTGGATCAAAACGGCATATACGTTATATAGCGCGTTAAAAGCCTCGTTATATGGTATAGGTAATCCGGTGCCTATATGTTATACGGTATATTAAAGGGCGCTTTATACGAGGTAGGTGGCCCAGGATCAAAACGGCCCATACGTTATACGACACTTTAAAAGGCACGCTATACGACCTGCACCCGGTTTACACCCGGCGGGTATAATAAACGAATACGGTTCGTATTTAACGTTTAGCTGGTGAAATACTATAGTTTTTACGATTTTTAAATAAAAAGGGGGACAAATTATAAACTCAGGCTACCAGCTATTACTTCTATAGGTTACGTGACTGTACACATAATGGAATATATAGTACCCGGGACGTGCGCGGCCTGGACGCGGTCCGCGGGTATTACGTGCAAGGGCATGTAACAGGGTGTATACGGACCATACCCATAAGTCCTGTACTAAAGGCCACTGTAGACTCTTCTACTCTCTCGCTTGTACCTCAATAGTAAACTCCATTAGGCACCTACTTGGCTTACAATCGTAGGTTGAACCATAACAAAAAACATATGTGGGAGAAAAAGCTAGTCTGATGGTCTTGTCCCCCATGATAGAAAACCTGACTCCTGTATGGAGGCCCTCGCCTGCCGCCAGCACATGTATGATGTTTTGAATAAACTGAAGTAGCATTGATTGTTGTAAGGTTGAGAAACTCGAGTTGGGAGCTTAGCCATAGGACTACAGAAGTAACTAGTAAGTAGGATAGTGCCAGTGTCTCGGTAAATTGTTTCACTATACCCTAAACCACATTCCTCACCGGAATTAGGAAGTAATACAAAGAACGAAAGCATCAAACCAAGTATAAGTACAAAATATAAAGGCTTTTTAACCAACAGACAATAAGGTTTCTATAGATACGGCTACAAAATACCCCCCCCCCTTTAGAATATTCAGCAAAATCCCAATTTTTGAACCATATCTATAAGGCGTGGCAAAGACAGAGGCTTCGTATAAATGTCCAAAAATTTCTTGGCGGACGGTATGTATTAAATGTTTTTTTTTGTACCAAGATGTTGCCAAATGAAATAATAATAAATTACAATATGTTTTATTTTGCTATTAATACCGCCAATATTTTTCAACTAAATTACCGGTTTGTTATCACAAAATGAAATAGGAAATGGAACCGATCAACGAGAATCCTTAAGTATTCAAATTATTATAATTGTATGCGAAATGGTATTAGAATTCTTCATATATTCCGCTTTATACGTTAATCTACCGACAGTAAACTACCGTTTGAAGCTCCATGCAACGAGTACGTCATCAAATTGTGATTCATATCTTAGCAACGATTGAAAATTATCATGATTCGTATGAAGAATGCATCAATATATATAACAAATTTCGGATATCATTTACGTGGAAATGTATGGATATTATCTTATATCTATATAGTTAGTAAGCGGCTACGCTGCAAGTTGCACCCCTGCAGAGTGTACAGTAACGTGCCACGCTGCAAGGTGCATTCTTGCAGAGTGCATGATAGCTTACCACTGCCTAGAAGAGGTATTGGAAGAGTGCAGGGTAGAATGTCACTGCCCAAAAGGGAGATTGACAAAGTGCATGGTAGAGTACCGCTGCCCGGGTGAGAGCTTATAAGCTTTCACCTGAGGGGTGCACTCTCTAGATGTCTCTTCTCCCTTCTATTTAACTTTCTAGCTGCAATATATACTAAAACTCTTCTACTATTACCTTTACATTAACTTACCCAGTAAAGCAGACCGTACCAACAAAATGTGATATTAAACTTTACAGTTTCCACGAGATAATGAAGTACTTGCTTCGAGGATTGAAGAAGGCGTTTGATTGAACAAGTTTTGAAAATTATGAGTATTCCGGTAAAAGAAGTAATACCGATTTCAGTTCCGGTAATAAGGAGATAACGTAATTTTATAATACTTTAATTATATTCGGCGTTTCATAGTCGATCGTAATTTCGGATACATCTTAAAAATGAACTAATGTTTAATAATATATACAGGCTATTATATTTATCCATCTCAAAACATCATAATATTCGTTATATGTAGTTTTTCTGTCAATTCATGGTACTTAATATATATTATTCAACTTTAAAATTTAGTAAATATACGTAACCTTCTAAATTTTTACATTTGATCTTTATTTATAATATTGTTTGGAATTCCTAAACGGCGGCGTTTTTTCCTGTAAAGAGAATGTTATTTACGCGAATAAAAGGTATTGGATTGCCTCTAGCAAAAACGAAAACCCATGGATCGACATTTTTTTGAAAATAACATATTTGTAAGAGGTACTAACGGAACTTTTCGTATTTTTTCCAGCTAAAATACTTTGAATGATAGAAAGAATGGTATAATATTGAATCAAAAAATATTATATGTAAGTATATAATATATACGGAAGGTGAATAAAAATACACGAAATATTCTATATAGCATTACTAATATACCGTTTTTATATCCATATATTATATATTATATTTACGAATAGATATTGGTTCAAAATTGATTTTAAGTTTTCATATCATGCTACTAAGTTATCCATATCATGTTCCTTGATGCCGTATATTTGGGTGAGGCTACAGGTAACTAAACAAGCCTTTTAAAATTAAAAGTGGCCTTTAATATCGTATTTTCCAACAAATACCCGAAGTGGTATTACAGGATATTAAGCTTGTATTACCACAACTTTGTGTCATATGCCAATATTTGTATATGCATTAAGTTCATTATGAATGGTGATAACCTATTAATCTCGGTCTATATAATATATTACTGGATTAAACATAATATCAATATCATTATCATCGTATATGATTGGTAAAGAAAATATATCTGTGTCGTTTTTTTCTTTCAGTTTTAGTTTCAGTGCTAATGTTCAATGATGATATTAACTTAACAATCTTGTTTAAACGAATCTTTAATTTTGCTTTTGTCGAAGATTTCTATTATAATATAAGAATTTTTCTGTATTGTTGAATTATTATCTCTAACGACCTTGATAATAAAATATTTTGCGGAAACTTGTGTGGTGGATTATTATTAGTAAAACAGATTATATTATTATTGAAAATTCGTTTTCGTTGCATACAAATGTTCAAGATTTATTAATAGAATATAATAATCAGTAAGGTTGTATTAGTTTCGTTTTATCTTAATGATTATGTTTATTTATTGCCGCGGTAACCGTACGTTTTAATAGGAGAAAACGTGTGTATATTATATTAATTTGGAACGGGAAATCAATGAAGCTTTAAATTTTGACCCTATTTGATAATTCAATTTTTGGTTCAAGTACTTTTATCAGGATGTAAAAGTATATAGGTTTATACAAAGTCCAAATGCAATTAATGTGGGGTTTATAATTTAATATCTTTTCGTATAGGGTAATTTGATATATGAGTTTTTAGTAAGATTTACTATTCCGTGCGTAAATTCCCTATATAATAGATTGTAGCTACGAAAACATATCTTTATTTTAAAGAATGGCTTTATCCTCAGGTACGGTAGTACGTATATATATTTCAACTACACCATTTAACTTATATTTATATAAAGGCGTCGTTTTATACGAGATATTACGTTTTTAGAAAAAGTTAATATCTTCATATCGACGAATTCATCTCTATTATTTCACTAACAAATTCTTTTTTGTATCGAATTATATTTCAATTATATTTTCAAAATAGGGCATGATTTGAGGAACCTGTGATTTCTGTTTGAAAAAGTATGTTTATAGTTATTTAATTTCATAGTTGAGAAAACCAATGAAATATTACGTGCTATTAATAGGCGATGTTTAGAATTTTCTGAATGAGTCAGAAAAATAAAATCAAAGGGTATAAACCTTTGGTTACATAAGTTTATTGGTTGAAGTTGTATAAATTTATCAAATTAACAGGATTTTCAAATAGTAGAATATTCAGTGCCGTATTTCAACTTTACTTATAGTAAAGTTGACTATACTAACTGCAAATTGAGTGTATTGTTTTGTGGGTCTACCGTATTGACTGCAAGTGAAGCAAAGTATGCGCCCACTTCACTAGGGCACGGACCAATTAATTAGCCCGACAAATTACTGTGTAGACTAGCTAGCGGTCTGCCAAACCTAAATCAATACATCCATCACTTGACCACACAATACTACTGTTACTTCGATCACGTCTCGAATCGACAACATTGCAACGTCTAAAGCCTTACCAACATTAATTAGCGTTTATTTGGTTAAACAAAGATTTACTAATTAGAAGAAAAAGAGACTTTCCAGTGATGCTTTGTGAAAGACGAATGTAAAGGAAAGATTCTTGCAAAACGCCTTAATAAATTACATTGGTTTTTATAGAAGTAAGTAAAGAAAGACTTCTAAATTAAATCGATTTCCATGGAAACTTAGAGGTAACGACGGTATTGCTATCAAAAACACCAAGAAATATTTACGGATATTTCTTAAAGAAAAACGTTGAGATTAACTGGTAAAAATCTTAGAATTTAGTTAAGTTGACAAACGGTTAAGTTAGCATTATTACGGGTATCACTACTGTAAAAACTATGAAGTCAAACGGCCTATAACTTTCAACTATAACCAATAACAAATAACTTTTGACCCTATGCTTTACACTAAATCTTTACCCTTAATACCAAGTTTGTTTTCCTTTACACCGCTTTTGTACCCTTCCCTACGTAAAAAATCGTTAATCAAATACGTTAAGATTGTTATACTCAGTGCAATCACCAAAAAGCGCTATAAAAAAAAGATACGTTATGCGAATCCATACGAAATGACCAAATCTCCACGCAAATTCACCCCCCCAAAAACCCTCATATTCCCAAATAGTTAAGTTCTCTTAAATTCTTTCGCTCTAGCCAAAACGTGAAAATATCTCTCAAAAACATACATATTAACGCTATTACCGAATTCGTTAAAAAGTAAACTATTGAAGCCCTCGGACTTATTTTTTGAAGTTCATCAATAAGGAACTATGGATAAATAATAATGAAGAGTTCTCAATTAAGGAATACCTAACCAATTAAGTTGTACAATACATCCTCGACACTAACCTCGGCGAGGACTTTAGCCGTTGTGGAACCCGCGTTTTCTAAAATTTCCGTAGGTTTTTAAACCACTAGATAATTTATATGTGGAAAATGATTCAACATGCAATTAAGGATTGATTAAAAAATGATTATTTCACTCGTAATTTACGTTTCACAAAAAACTATACTAAAGCTAGTAAAATCATTTTTCGAAATCGCTTTAGCCGACGATCCCCCTTAAAATCCTAATTCTTATGAGCTTTAAGAAAAATTTAAAAACACTAGAGACCTTTAACAGCGCTTTAAACGTTCTAGGGAACCACACCTTAAACACAAGTTGAATTAAACTTTTTTATACGCCGATGATAAAAACACTGTTAACTTTTTTAGTATCCTATCACCTCCACATGATAACAAGGAATACACTTTCAACGACGCCAGAGCGCGCTAAATGACGGTTACTAACGTTGTAAAAAGAATTAACGTTAAAGTTACCTTATTAATTGAAAAAAGAAAAAAAAAAAAAAACGTTAAGTTCCTCAAAACCTTTCGTACGGCCAAGTCCCCGTTACCCTTTAAAACATCATCTAAAATCGTCAAACCACACAGATTTGTTAAAATTTTCAATCAAATTTTCAAATTTTAAAATCAAAACTTCCTATAGCAGGTACGTTTATACGCGCAAACCCACTATAAGTCTTATAACAAGACTTTCCTCCTCGCGCCTAACGACTAGTAACTACCTTTATCAATGTAGTTCGAAAACAACAAAAATTACCATCGACGATGAAAATAACTGTTGCGATCTTTTCCCCAAACCTATCGAATTATTCATGATAACTTAAAAATTTTTTTACAGACCTTGATAACATCTGGAACGATATAAATGGGTATAATAGAATGCCCCAAAATTTACTAAGATCGATAATTCTGCACTTCTTGAACGTTTGCAAGTAGAAAGGGGTTTCTCCCTCAACGTTTCACTTAGTATTTTCATAAATCATTATCTGAGACGTTAAAACTACTATCTAACCGTCCTGACTAAAATTTAAACGTTTCAAGAGATTTATAATGGCATAAAAGGCAATTTAGAATAAGAATTCCACCTTATAAAATATCACACGAATTGAACTACGATATTGAAAACAACGATGATAGCTAAAGATAAAGAGGAGAAAACTTAAATAGATGTTTTTAACCAGATAATGAATAAATTAATGGTATGCAAACAAGTAATGTAGAAGTCTTACGTTTGCGGAGCCACACTTCGCGAGCCGATAGGGGCAGTTGTCACGGGCATTAACGAGTTTGAATACATCTTACAACGCCCAATTACAACTTGTAAAGGCTTATTTAATTTATTAAGGTCTTCGTTCACGACTGTAATATTCTGTACGCCAAATTCGATTGGTATACATTCCTAAGTTGATAACTTTCTCGATTTAAATAAAAAAACAACGTAATTACATATTATACTGATTGTAAGTAAGGGTATCTCTATCGTTTAAAATTTGGTTCAAAGTCGTCGGATTAAAATCCATAGACACATAAACGTTAATAAGGGTACGATTGAAAAGGACCTGTTAATAGTGAATATTATTGTCGTAATGGTGGTAAAATATGTTGGATTTGTGGAAAATTCAGTTATTAGTCAACTCGTTACCTTCCGACCAAACACTATAAACAATAGGTGATGTATTACACCTAGTACTCTATTATTTTCGGCTAATATTACCTGAATTATATTTTAAATTACGAGGGTCAAAAGTTTATTAATAATAACAATATACTTACGTACAATATCCTTCCCAATATATTCAAAAGTAGATACTACAATTGTCAGTGCTGCTACCAGATATATATACGATATCTTAACATCACCAACGAAATTTCTTCAATGTCCCCCTCCATTGCCAACTTTAAAGGGCTCAGACCGACCACGCGCGACTTTAACGTACCTGCAAAAGCCGCCTTATCTTTGTAAAGTAGTTAAAGGCCTTAGCAGAAGCTCCAGGTAACTTGACCGACTTTGGCAGAAAAGGTCGCTGTTATGCACCGCACTTAATGTTTTTATGTCGAATCCCTTTATAGGGTTTTCGACGCGAAAAAAACGCGATTTCGAAGCTTAAGAGTTGGTATATAGAGCTTACGAATAGGCTATTAATGTTTTCATTACACGTCTTAACGGGCAAGGTTTTACTAAGAATCGTGTATTAATACTATATATTACGGCATAGGTTACCGATCACCTGATTAACTAGGGTTAGGGGATGTAATTAGGCGGTCCGGCGCCGGTGTTTGAGCCTTTGCCTCTTTTCCCTTCCCTTTTTACGTAAACCGAATAGGTTTAAAACCCTTCCCGAAAGACTCTTCGTATATTTTCTCCACCATTTACATAACGTCTCAGATATTACCGTCCATTCCGGTAAAAAACGGTATACAGCCTTTTACACTATTAAACTTAAATATTTCGTGGGTTACAGTGATAGTCCGGAATAGGACACCAGTCCTCCTAATGTTATACAAGATCTTTACGCATATTAAATTATATTAAAGTTTTACATTCAATCACCTGAAATATTACTTCAGATAACGTATTACAATTATATAACGAGGTGGAGGAAAAGAACTTACAGGTTTTTATCTAATTTCCCTTGGGTTTAAAACGGAATATAAAAGGATTTCCCCTCCGATACGCTTTTGTTCAACGGGTACAATTAGATCCGTTTATCATTCAATCGGTGGATGAAAGCTTTATAGATTAAGTTATTTATTATACCAATATGAAATTTGGGGACAGTGTTTTTTAAAATAATAATAATAATACTAGCTTTACTCAATATATTCAACGGGGTTTTTATTAAGTTTTAATAGTTTTAGAATACGTGAGTAATAAAAGGAATTATACGCGTTATTTACTGCCTCTTTGAAAAAAGTTGCATTGAATTTCTAGAACGAATAAACGAGGAAATTACGATTTATGCTGAAATAGAGTTAATCGACGTTTATCTATAGTTATACGGTTAAGACGTCAATACTAGCTTAATAACTTGAATCGTTTCATTTTTACAACCTATTAAACCATTTTCTTCATTAGATACTAACTAGTAGTAAAAAACAATAAAGATACGTTACCAGTTGGAATTTCATAATAATAAAAACTTCTAATAATATATTAATATACGGTACGTTTGATCGACCAGTATTTTAATTATATAATAGCCACGAGGAACTACGTTTCTAGGTCCTATACAACTACTCCAAAGTATTACAATTATTGTGGACCCATCATTTTAGCCCCCTGAGATTTTTTCGCGACCATTTTGGGAAAGGATAGGAAATATATTCGTATCTCGAAGTAATAATTGAAAAAACGCTTTTTTCCAGTAAAATTAGTTATAATACAAAAGTAACGGCGAAAACTTCAACCAAAAGTCTGTAACTATTAAACCTAATAAGTAAATTGGTCGCCCGGCGAAAAGGAATCGAAAAGTGAAACCCTTTTATGCTAGTATTCAATAATATTCTATCGGAAAATAATAAGACCAAATTCGCGTTTTTATACGCCTTACAAGCTCTGAAGGTTACGTAAACTTATAAAGTAAAGTGGTCTCATTACATAAGTTTCCTCTTCCGGACCCCGTTTCGTACAGAATGAACGAAATTGTCGTCGTCTAAGAGGAGGCAGTTATAGGGTATTCCCCAAATAAACATCCTACCCCTTTCGTTATAAGGCCCGTATTTACCATAATACATGTGCGTTTAACCTCCCTAAACAAGTTCGGCATCCGAATAATCGGTAAACCAACCGTTAGTTTTAAGTATAATAAGATTGAGCAAATGTTTTTTAAAGTTACAAAAGCCAATTTCAGGTCTCCAAAGCCTTTTATAACTAAAATCCAATTTGTTTTAGTGATTATGAACAGGATATCCCATATTATAGGTCCACAGACTATATATTTGTATATATTTGGGCTTGGATATAAGTTCCTTCCATTTGTGAGTGCCTTTGCCGACCAATGAAAATTCATTGGCCTTACTGAATAAAAAAAGAAATAAATAGGGACTTGATCGCCCGTTCAACTTTAATTAATATCAATGTTATGTAATATCAAATATAATTATGAAGACTACCTATAAAACGGCTAAACACTGTTAAACACAGAAAAAAATCACGGGGTTTACGATTAATTGGGTGAATGTAGGAAAAATGGAAACTATTTCTCCAGCCCTCTTTATAAATTGCGCGAACGAGGGCATTGATATTATTAACGTATAAGAACCTTAATATAATAAAAGAGATAACTATCAGGGCTTCACTTAACTTTATCTGGTTTACGATTTCTTTTTATTACTTTGTAACTGGGGAAGGCTCGTCTTTATGTGGGAGGGCTAGCGAGAGTTGTTTTTTATTACCAAGTTTCAAGTTTTTTTTTATTACGTTGAGATAGGGGTTTTCGTTACTGTTAACCAAATATGTACGAATTTCGAAAACATTTTTTTATAGTTACTAGTTAATAATATCAATATAATTAATGTATATCGGGATTAATTTATCGACTATTGGCAGAGCTTCAAATGTTGCAATATTGTCGATTCGATTGGTCGAAGTAACAGTAGTATTATGTGGTCAAGTGATGGATGTATTGTTTTTGGTTTGGCAGACCGCTAACCGGTATAAACAGTAATTTATATGGCTAATTGCTTGTCCCGTTCCGTAGTATGAAATGGGGCATACTGTACTCAACTTACACTCAATACAGTAAGCTCACACAAAACAATGCACTTAACTTGCAGTTATTATAGTCAACTTTACTATAAGAAAAGTTAATATACTACATTACAAATACTACTACTTTAATACTGGCGGCTTTTTAGTTCGTACGCATACGTCACTATGGTTGACCAATCTTTTGCTATAAGCGGTAAACTACGACCTTATAAACTGGCTAGACCCCTATTAATTTCAATTAAACACCGCATTATATTACACTCAATTACATACAAATCAACCCCATTTACTGTTAATTGTCTTACGGCTTTAAGGTCCAACTTTATCGACTTTTACAAAACGTTTTTCCGCCACAAACCCATACTATCCTCTACTTTTAGCCTTTTTAATTTAATAAGTTAACATCGTTAAATATTTGGCAGTTTATCAGTTGACCAAAATACTCCCAATATTTGTTACGTAACTTGGACTTGCCGGGTGGCTTATTAACGTAGCCACCAGTACGTATAGTTAGCATATTACTATCTACAAACCCTTTAAAGGCCTTATTTGGTGATACCTTCGTTATAGCATTAATATGATTGTCTTTTCCATTAATTTATCATAATTTATTAATCATTATTCTTTCGTAAGCTTCGCTAAGTATTATAACGTCGATTATTTGTCGTTTTTTGCTAGTACCTCCGAGTTTCGAAAGGTATTTAAACATGACTCTAGAATAGGTGTAGATTACTACAGGGATTTAAGGAATTTTAAGCTGCCTGGTATTAATGTTAAAGGTTTCCTTTAATACTATACCTACGTTAAAGCTTGTTATTATACCGTAAACTTTTAAATCTAGTACATTTCATGTAATCTTTTTGTATTTAATAAAGGTCTAGTAGATCAAACTATCAATAATATTGAATTGGGTTTTCTGCCTATCTTTATCAACAAGGGTTATGAGAAAGCTGATCTGTAAAGATGAATCGATATTATTTCCGAAAAACCTATCTGTAACGATTATGAATTTAACATTCGATAGGTTAATTAAAACCATTGTAATTTTTCGGTCTAGATTCTACATCTTACATTCAAATTTTTAATTAATACGGTTAAAGTTGTTACTCGTTGGATCTTATGCTTGGGCTGTAATGAAATGGTTGTAAGAGGCCTCTAGTTACCATAAAGTGGCAATATGTCTGCCACGGGCACGTTGTTTTAGGTATCGTTAGGCTTTAGTTACGTTAATCTTGTGTATTATAGCCAAATTAATACCCTAGCCTTTTGGCGAAACTTAAAACCGGTATTAACACCGAGTATGCGGATTGACGATTCATTCAAGTTAAGTTCACTACCCTTCGCTAACATCGTAACCAGCTCATAATTTTAAAACTTGAAGTCTTTAATCGCTTGTTGTTCTAATAACACAAAACTAGCTGTTTAAACAAAATGGGTATCTTTAGTTTATATATCTACTAAATCGAAGTCCATTTATTACGTTAATAATAAGTAAGGGTTGTATAATATGAATTTTATACCGAACCATAATTTAAAGTGCAATTCATAGGTTAGAAACTAAAAGACGCCGATTTTGGTTAATTTTTATAGTAGCCTAATGTATATTATCACCTTTCTTGAAGGGTAAATAACACATAATTCCTATGGTAAATTTAGTAATAAGATTCGTTGTAAATCCGTCATTCATTACATGTAAACTTACGTTATATCACATCTATTAAACGTGGATTTACATTTAGTCCTAACTATTAAATTGGCTGTTAATGTAACTATTAAGCGCTAGATAATCTTTTGAATAGTTGGCCACTACGTCAAGATTTATGTTTTGCTTTTATAGCCGTATCCTCAAGCGAAGAAACGTATCTTTTCAGACGGCCGCCACGTGGTTATGCCTTTAACCTCGAAGATAATACTCAACTTAAAGATCGTAAAATTAGAGTTTTGGAAATTAAAATCGGCCTTCAGTAAAAATTGTATAACCCCTTAAATCAATAAGCAGTTCGTTTCGACCTCATTTCTTTTTGAAAAAGGTTAGATGAAGGTCTTAACAATATTTTTTATTCGAAGCTTCAATAATAAGTTTTTTTATTATCTTTTTCTTTACTTTGTACCTAATTAGTATCGGAAATACGACCCGGTGTATATTCATCCTCTTGATCGTTCCCTTTTTTAGAGGGTCGTCTGCGTCTGCGGCGTTTCATCAGTTTGTCGATAACGAGTAAGATAAATTCGAAGTAACTCGGTCATTCATCTTAGGGGTCTTTATCGTTAATAACCCTAATTTAAGGCTTAACCTAAGTGGTTTGGAATGATACAGGACGGTTAGCGGTTTTCACGACTATCTTAAAGTTGGCGATACTTAAGGTTTTATAAAGGCTGTCTTTTTTGCCCGGCTTCCGCTATACAAAGACTTTACTCTATAGCGATAGAGTAATACGTCGATTGTTAAAGGCAAATTCTTGGTATTAAGGATGTCGTTGACATAGCAGCGTGTCCATTCCTTCCATAGTTTCTTTAAAGCTTTAGTGTAGGTTACAACCCGTTTTTAGGTATTTTCTAATAACGATGACTTACTCGTTAAGCTTAGGTACGCTTTAAGGACTAGCAGCGTTAGCATTGGGCCGTTAAGACCCACAGTATCGTTTATACCTTTTACCGCTATTTAAAACCGTGTATTTGGGTCTGTAAAGCTTTTAATTTCCAGCGTAAGAATATTATACGTTCGGCGAGGTAGGGCGTATTCCTTTTCAACCTTTCCAATGCTTGAGTGGTCATTTACTGGCACATATTCATACTATATACCTATTATTTTAGCGTCTTCCTCAAACTTTGTCGTCGCAAATTTGGAGCCGCCATCGAAAATGACAACTTTATGTGGGCCTAGGTACATATTAATTTATAATATCCTCATTGTTTTCTACATATTGTTTACAGAAATTGATTTTGAAGATGTAGCTTTACTAAAAGAGGTTACGAAGTTAACAACATGAAAAACAGCCTTATTATCCAAGTAAAATACATCAATAAAATCCTTATAATTAAAGTTCTTATTATCTTTTAGTATGAACTTAAATTTTCAGAGGGTCTAAGTATACGTTTAGAAATAGTAGTAAAGCTTTTGGATAACTTTTAAGGCAAAATATTCTCCATCCTTATACCTTACGGACTTCAGGACTGTGTATAATTCATTAACAGTTAGGTAGTAAAAGATTTCATATAATTAACGTATTTCCAGTTTCGTCACATTTATTACCATTGATTTTGGGTTTTAAAGTTAAAACTATAAGTGTCTCCACTTAAAAGTGAAGTGAAACTTTTAGCTGTTTTGAACTAGCTCGTAAGTACTGACATGAACATTAACGTCGAAGGTTTCTATATCCTTTAAATAAAGAAGGAAAGGGATAGAAGACTTAATTATGTGAAACGTAATTATTTTTACAATAGTTTAAACTTCATTTATCCCTAGTAACGATAATCATTCTTAGAATCCGAAGCTAACTTTAGCTTTGCCGGTATCGTAACGATTAATTTTAGTATCTATAGTACTTTCCTTCCATAGTGTCACATATTACGAATAGTCTTTCATTAACTATTCTACTACCCCTGTATCTAATATAATATCTTAAAACGTATGGTCCGCGTAACCATCGCGAAAATTAAAAGTGTGTGAGGGGTTAGAGGTTTAGTTAGGGTAAATGTAAGGGTTTTTACCACCTAAGAGGTATAGAAAGGCTTAGTGAATTAGTTATTAAGCCGCACTAAAAAACCGTATTTTAATACTACTTTATTTGTTTAAGGGTATTATCGCCATTAATCAGCTCGTTACCTTCGTAATTTATGACTTAATTTAAATAACCCTATAGAAAATTGATAAATTTCTAATTGTAATACATTACCCTTTTGTTGTTTCTCTCGAAGGGGGGGGAGTGGAGCGAGTTTACTTATAGCTAAACTTACCATAAATCCAATATCTTTTATCATTATTACGACGATAGTATTTATGGTTAGTAAGTCCACTTAAGTCTTAGCTATATTAGTGTTAACATAACTATTACCCTTAATTTGTAGTCGATAGGCTAAAATTTAGGTGTTAAGGACATCTGCAGCTGTATTTACGGTTGACGCAATTAATTATCATAAGGTTTTCTTTTTTTACGTTAAAGAAGTTGTCGGTTTAAGAGTATATATTAAGCGAGTTTGGTATACGCGTTATTATGGTGATAAATGAGGAACGCAACTAGTTTAAAAAGGCCTTCGCAATTTGTATCTAGATGTTATATGGTGTATTTAAACTTGTTAAACCCAGTAACTATTACTAATACCTGTTTGCGAAATGTAAATTCGCCAAAGTAGTCTTTATTTATTACTTTTCAATACAAAATCGTCTTATTAATCATCTAGTTAAACATGTTTATTGGTATTTCCTCCTTTTTCTTTCTTACTATAATCGTTGTTTACTACGTAGTTGCCCAGTTTATATAATATTATGAAAGATAAATGTCGTATTCAAAATGACCCTTAATATAGTTATAAACCTTTCGCAACGTGGCTATTTAGATTAGAAAGTTTAAGTAATAGTCCTTAACATGCCTTATAATGATTTCGGAGAATAAAAAGTAAAAACCAAAAGAGTAAATCCTTATTTATTTGGAAATATTTAAAAAGGGTATGATTTTGGTGTCGCAAAGGTTATGAGGCTTTTCTTCACATCTTTCTACGTCGTTTGAAATATTGTCGTCATCCGTAAAAAGTTTGCAATTAATATTAACTATATTAACAGGTTTTAAAAACAGGTTGCGATAGTTATCCCAATTTTTATTGGTGGTGTTTCCCCACAGTTTAAGCTTTAAAGCCTTCGAAGAAAAGTATTAAAGGTACTTGACAGTCGCCTAACCCGAAGGGTAAAGCCCTGAAGTAAGACTTGTAATAGGTTTTCATATGAAGGTAAATCTGCTGTAAAAAAACTCTTAAAGGATTTGAAGATTTTAATCAAAGTATTAAAGGGTAAGGGAAACCTAAAGATTCTATGAGGTTTACCGATCTTATTGAATTAAATAATTTAAAACGCCGACGTCAATTTCTTTAGCCATGTGAGCGTCCTTTACTTTCTATACTTTACTGCCGTTATAAACGTACTTCACATTTTCGCGTGAAAGTGCTAAGCTGCTGAGTAAGTTAACAGGTTTTCTATCTTCAGTGCTTAGAGATGCTTGATTTAGTTTAGAGTAAAAGGGTGGTCCCTCAAAACGTGTATATGGACGTTCAAATTCTTCAATACCTTTTCTTTTCCCTTGGTGGTTTTAAGAATTAGAATCTTAAAAGCGTTTTTTTTTTTCGTTAAGTTAGTTTCAAAAAATGGTTTGGCTGATTCTAATAACTTTTTCTTTAATATTTTAATATTAAGGCGGGTAACCTCCTTCTTTTTCTAGGCCTTAACTATACTCTAGATTATCTTCTTTATATTAGGCATCCAATAATTAAAAAACCTACCGAAATCTTGAAGAGCGCAAATGATACAGCCGTAGTCTTCGCCGATGTTCGAGTTGAGGATATACTAGTCAATGTAATTAGTAAGGTAAGCATTATTTAAATTCTTATAAACATCCGTAATATAAAGCTATTCGTCGTAATGGTTAATGAGAAATATTCCAAGGTTTTTGATTGCCTTTTTCTAGGCGAGGTCGGTAATAGCCTGAAAGTAAGAATTTGAGGTAGCCATTTTAATGGTTTGGCTTGTGTAGGATGTGTAGAGTGAGTGACTTGGTAATCTTTGAGCGTTTGGACTTGGTGTTATGGTACAAAGTCGTGTGTGAACTTGGAGAATTGGTGTTTTCGCTAAGACAGCAATCTTAACAATTTAGTTAGTGTAGGGTAAGTAAAAAAAAATAAAGTAGGGGTAAAGATTTGGTGCAGAGGATAAGGTCGAAGGTCGTTTGTTATTGTAGGTAGAGGTTGAAGGTTATTTGATGTTTTAGCTATGTGACTTGGTCATTTTTATAATAGTAGTAACATCCGTAGTAGTAATAACTTAGCTGGTTTTAAATTTGCCGAACTTTAAGACTTCTAAAATTTAATATTAACGTCTTTGAAAAAAATACGTAGGGATTTATTGGTGTTTTTGATAGCGATACCATCGCTACCTTTAAGTTTCCGTGAAAACCGGCGTAACTTGGAAGTTTTCTCCACTTGCTGCTATAAAAACCGGTGCAATAGTAGAAGTTCTTTGCAAAAACCTTTCCTCTACCCTAACCGTCGTTTGATGCAGAGCGTAACTGGAAAATAGCTTCTTCTACTTAGCCAATCTTTACTTAACCTCATAAAAACTGATCAGTATTGGTAGGACTTTAGATATTACAACGTTGTTGATTCTATTGGTCGAAGTAACAGTATTATTGCTTGGTTAAGTAGTGGATATATTATTCTAGGTTTGGCAGACCGCTAGCCGGTCTGCACAGTAATTTGTATGGACAATTGCTTGGCCCGTGCTCTAGTATGAAGTGGTGCATACTGTAATTGACTTACACCCAATACAGTTAGCTCACATAAAATAATACACCCAATCTACAATTAGTTTAGTCAACTTTACTGTAAGCAAAGTTGACATACTGCACTGCAAATACTATTATTCCAACATCGACGATATATTAACAGAAATCTGCGATTGATTATCCGGGACTTAAAGTATTTTCAATTACAATTTTAGCTTTATTTATAGCCGAGCGAAACCGACTTTAAACAATATCTATAAGGGTCGTATTTTGGACGAATTTCGTAACCGATATATATTTTAACGGTGAGGCAGAAGTGCCTACGTACCGTTTAGGTCTCGTTTTTAATTTCACTTTTAATAATCTTTCCGGAGTGACCTTAGCGATCTATATTATCTTAAATATAAGTTTTGATTATTACATGTTGCTAATAACCCTCTTAATATTTAGGTTTTATGTGTTATCCATCCCTCTTACTAAAATATGGGAAACCAATTTACGTAGACTTAATGACCTCATCATTACGGGTACATCACATTTACTACGCGTTGAAAATATCGAAGATAAAACGATAATTGACGAGTGGGTAAAGGATTCTACTTGGCTAAGCGCATATTTCTTTAATGCGGTCAAGGGGCCTATTGTAATATATACACAGGATACGAAAGAGTAAACCCAAAAGTTAAATCGATTACAATAATATATAAAAAGGGCGGATACGGCATAGCCGCGCGATGCAAAGTTTATCGAATATCGGAACTGTTAAACGAAGGTATAACAGATACGATCTGGTTTCTGAAACCTAAATTAAATTAGGCCATTTAATTGGTAGAGGTATGTAAGATAATCAACTAATATAAATCTCCCTTACTGTTTTGATGCCCTTTATTCGAAATAGGTGATTAGTTTATCCTCAACGTTCTTCAATAAACCCAGGTTTTACAAGATGATATAGTTAATAAGTTTTTATTCATTAATAATATTCACTACAAACTTATAGAAGATTGTAATAAATCTGAGTATATTATTTTCTGGGTGTACGATATCTTGAAAAAAAGATCTTCTCCTATATCATTAACGTCCACCACATATTTACCAAACCTAAAAATATTATCATACATTGATTTAAAACGTGTGAGGGCTTTATAACAACGTCCCCTCGTATATTACACAAGAAATATTTACGTTTCGACATTATTCCGCAAAGATACGATTAATTGAAGGTATTTATAATAATGGAACAAGACAAAAAGAATCTATATAATCTATAATAGTAAAGGCTTGTCGTATAAATACCGGTTTTTATCAAGAGGTTGAAGCTTATCATAACCCAAAGAATATCTTCAACCCTTATTTCCGGAAGTTTCATTAGCACATTGTATGTGGAAAAAACTCTGAAGTGGTTTGCCTAAAATTTAATTATGTTTTTTACAAACGATATCGAATTTACCTTCACTGGGAGAAAGGTTGTATCGATTTTATTAAATGAAGTACAAGGTGTATTTGACGTCTTTCTCCATCAACTCCTAATTCTAAAGATGAAACGTTTAGGGTTGTCTAAACCTATTTATCTTTATTATAGGCTTTTTAACTGGAAAAGTAATAAGGGTTTGTTATTAAACAACAATTATTGTTATAATAGTAGTAATTATAGTGTAGTAAGTCAACTTCACTTATAGTAAAGTTAACTATACTGACTGTAAGTTGAGTATATTGTTTGTGAGCCTACTGTATTTTCTGCAAGTTAAGTATACTATGCGCCTACTTCACATTAAGGGAAAAGTCCAAGAAATTTGCCATAAAAATTAGTGTGTAGACCGGCTAGAGGTCTTCCAAACCTAAAAGAATACATCCATCACTTAACCACGCAATACTACTGTCACTTCGACTAATCGAAAAGACAAAGTTGTAACTTCTAAAGCTCTACTAATAATGATCCGTGCTTTTTGAGTTAAGCACAAATAATCCAAATAGAAGAAAAGACTATTTTCCTGTTACGCGCTACTTTAAACAGCGGGTAGGGTAAAAGAAAGATTCTTGCAAAGGGCCTTTATTATTGTGTTAGTATCTACAGCAGTAAGTAAAGAAAACATTTGGACTATGACAGTCTCTACGGCAGTTTAGAGGTAGCGATGATATCGCTAGCACATAAAAACACTAAAAATCTTTACGAATACTCATTGAATACGTTAATATTAACTGTTAAAAATTCCAAAGTTCTTTAAATTGGCAACATATAAGTCAATACTATGACGGGTATTTGTTATGACCCAACATCTGCAGGGCGCACCAGCGGCGGCCCCGCAGCAGATAACAAAGGAAATCGGTTGGACACAGCCTCTCGGCAGGCACCAGGGATCCACAACAGACACACCGTACACAAGGGTTAGGGTCAGCATGGTGTGAGACTCGATGGACTCGGTATCGAGCCAGTCGAGCCTACACTGAAGACGTATGAAGGCGCGGATATATAAGGACACTTTCATTACCAAGATAGATAGTATTTCCTTCATAGCTCTTCAGTTGTCAATCTAAGTATTCAGTCTACCCTGAATAGCCTCACGGCTTCTGATCATCACTCGCACGAATACAGTCTTGATATTGCACCTTTTGTTACCTCTGCTACCTTACTGCTAACATAAACCCTCTGGACACCTTCTACATACTCACGGGTATTTAGTGTGATCATTACAGTATTATTACTACAGAAACGACTAAGCTTTACAACTAAATAAAAAACAACCTTCGACTTCTACCAACAATAAACGACCTTCGAACTTACCTTCTATACCAAACCTTTACCGATATTTTACTTTTTTCCCTTACTTTACGTCAATCCAATCGTTAAATTCGCTTCCATCAGCGAAAACACCGAAAATCACTAAATCTCTCTAAAAAAAAGAGCACATCATGTAACTTTACGCTAAATTACCAAGTTTCTATACCTCCAAACTACTAAGTCTCTTACCACTAAGTTCTAAGCCAGTTCAAATGTTAAGATGACACCTACCTAAAAAATAAAGAAAAGAATTAAAGCCTTCGGATCTTTTTTTCCAAAGTCATACGATAAAAACCTTTAGGGGCTAGATGTCAACGAAAACTTAACCGAAAGGAATTTGGTTAATTTTATTAGTCATTAAGACGGCGGAAAGAACCTGACTGTGGCGACCGCGCCTTTCGCAAATATTGTAAGCTTTTCGACGACTAGACTATTCATATGTGAAAGAAGATTTAGAAAGGCGTTACATTCAATTTAAAGGCTGAATTATAACGCCGAGAGGCATACGTGTTATAAAAAAGCTTTACTAGTCTAATAATGACCCTTTTTGAATTGGTTTTACTTAAGAAATACCCTTCAAACCTACGCTTAAAAAAAAGATGTCTAACAACCTTAACTCTCTTATAAGATTTTTAAGGGACCTTTTCTTTATTCAAAGCTAATTCAAGAATTTTTACATACGAACGATAAAAAACCCGTTGATTTATTCGGCAACCCAGTACTTTTTCGTGATAATAAGGAGTACGCTTTTAGCGGCGGCAAAACACGTGAAATAACAACTTCTAATGCTGAAAAAGGAATTAAAGTCGGTGCTCTCCACCATTTAATTAAACAAAACCGTCAAGCACCTTAAAATTCTTTTTATGGCTAAGTCGCTATTACCTCTTAATCCTTTACCCAAAATCGACAAATTCCTCAAGGCGAAACTTTACACGGCAAGTACGTCTATATATGCGAACCTACTATAGGTCCTACTTCAAAAATGAACCCCTCGAGTTAGGCAACTGGAAATTACCTTTAATACCGTAGTTCACAGGCTTTAAAACTTGAATTGTTAGGAAATACTAACGAAGAATAGGATAATTATCGAAACTATTTCCTAAAACCTATCAAAATGGTTTGTTTTAATAACAAGGTTTCTTCGGGTTTCGCTGAGATTTGAAATAACGTAAAAAATATATAATAAAAAGCCTTATAACCTTTTGAACACGAAGATACTGTTTGTTTTAAATATTTATAAGTAATTAGAGGTCCCTTCTCCTGGTTTTTACTTATTATTCCATTGAGTCCCCACAAGGCACGCTGGGAATGACTATACAACCTTCTTCATACAAACAATAACCTTTCGCAAAATCTATAATAATATAAAAAACTACTTCGAGTACGATGTACACCTTGTCTAATACCATACATATTTGGTTATCACGAGGTGGATCACGATAATAACGAAAAATAAAGAAGAGGAAATACCGATGGATGTGATAAACTATATGTTTGACAAGTTTATGTTATGTTAGAAAGTAATGAGCAAGGTTTACGTTGGCAAAAATAAACTTCGCCAATAGGTACAGATGGCCGTTACGGGCGTTAGAGAATTTAAATACGCCTTATAATGCCCAAATACCACCTATGAAGGCCTTTTTTTTTAGCTAATTACGTACCTTGCTTACGACCGTAATAGCGCGTATACCAAATTCGCTTAGTATGTACCACTAAGCTGATGACTTACGCTATATAAATGAAGAAGATCGTGCGATAATCAATTATGTCGATCTTAAGTATGGTTAAAGGCGTTCTCAACGCTCGAAATCTGATCCAATAATTCGGATTGAAGGCTATAACCAGACAGGCGTTAAAGAAAACTAGACTAGAACGGAACAGTTAACCGTAAAATCTATCATAGTAAAAGTGGCAAAGGATGATGAATTTATGGTATATACTTTTATTGGATTACTTGTACCCTCTTAACGAGCGTAATAATAAATATGTAATATACTATATATAATACCCTATTATTTTCGAAGAAGATTGTTTGTATTATATGGTAAATTTCAAACGTAAAAGAGCTATTGACGGCGTCGATACTTGAAAGTAAATTTAGTAATATAACAATACTATATCAAGAGTGACCTAGTGATTAGCCGACTACGTTTTCCTATACTATTTAAGTAGTAAAAACACGTACCTTGATACCTTGACCTTAACCAAGCCCCTAACTCCTTCTATACCTTTAACCTTCGTGATAGTTATGTAAACTACGCGTTTTGAGGTATTATGTCAGATATAAAGGTAGTAAGGTACTTGACAGGCGGCTATTCATAGTACGTATCATGGCAGAAAGAAAGCATTACTATTACTGAGATCAATCGTTAAAATAATGGCAAGGTTAAAATCTACTTCGGTCCAGGTAAATATCTATTATTATTAAGGATAATAGTAATTTATATTTTCCTTTTACTTTGTTACATTTTCCATCCTCACGTTTCTTACCTCTTTATCTTTCCATTTTGAAGACATAAAGACCCTTGGTATTAACGTCAACGTTAATATCGACGAGCCAGTTAAGAATAACTGGAGGTTTTCCTTCGACTCTAAGTAAAAATACATGTGGTTTTATCTTTAAGGCCTATGAGTAACGGTATTAAACTTAATAAAGTGAGAAATATGTTCACTTTACCGGCACTTAAACCATTTAAGCATTGATAAGCTTTATAAAGTTCACAAGTTTGTAGTGTGTGAAAATATATAATACTCAGTTTCAAAAGCTATTAAAAAGCTTCATTACTACTATTGAATGTATACTTAAGACCCAGAAGATTTAACTTTACATTAAAAAATGATAGAGACTTTAATTGCGAGGTTTTAGTTAATATATTTTACTTGGATAATAAGCTTGTTATTTACGTCTCTAACTCTGTAACCTTTTTTACGGAGCTAAGTTTTTGAAGTTCTTGTTACTAAAGAACACGTGGGAAACTCTGAGGATGCTATACATTAACACGTACTTGGGTCTATTTCACATCGTTCAAACGCTGAAATAATGGTGCTTTAGTTCAAACAGGTGTTTATAAATGCCTATTGAAACATTGGGAAGGTCGAAAAGATATACATACTACTTCGCTGAGCGTATAATATCCTTAAATTTGAGATTGGAAGTTTTACGAATGAGAAGTCACGTTTTTAAATGGCTGTGAAGGGCCTTAATGATACTGTGAGTCTTAACAGCTTCTTGCTAATACTACGGGCTTTTAGAGAATACCTACAACTGAAGATTAAATTTCAGTTATTAGCAAATACCTAAAGTAAGGCTGCGGCCTATGGTAGAGCATTGAAGGAATTACAGATGGAATCGGTACGGAGTTAGGTTAACGACTCCCTCAACACTAAGAATGACTCTACGATTATTGATATATACATATTACCGTTATTGAGTGAAATCTTCGTATAACAAGAGCCGGGTGTATGGGATAGCTTATATAAGACTTAACGTATAGTTAACTTCAAAGTAGTTGTTTCAATTATTGACAGGCTTGCAACGTTTCTAACCACCTTGATTAAGCTCTATATTAGGGAGACTAACGATAAATCTTAAATTCAGCAACTGAGCTAATACGACCCTCCTTTAGTGATTATCAAAAATCCGTAGAATAACACTAACTTGGATGACTACCGAAGAAAAGGAACACTAAAGAAGAGAAATACATATTAAGTCGCATTTACAATACTACTTAAGTAATTAGGAAAAAGAAGAATGATGAAGACTTAATGTTAAAGCTCTGTGTATAAGGCATTATTAAAACCTTTGATAAACTTTTTGGTGAAAGTTATAAGATTAAGATTAACCGCTTCCTAACCCGAAAGGTAGTATAATTCGTATTTAAACCCGATTTTAACCTTTGAACCCCAAATATTACGATTGTTAAGTAAAGGATTATATAGGTGGTTAAAAGCAAGACTATGGAGAGACCGTATGAAAGGTTACGGTTAATCGTTTAAAGATACGGTAATAAAGTTTAAAATTGAATTTTTACGTAATTTCTAACGGTTAAAAATATTGATTAGCGTTGAGTAGTCGCTTTCGTAACAATTTTGTGAGCTAAAACAGAAAGTAAAGTTATATTTAATAGTGGAGATACAATGTAACTATAAATTTGGTTAGCGAACTGTTTAGAACGCATAATTTTACTAAAGTTGTTATAGAAATTTCGTATCATTTGATTTCCGTAGATAGTAATACGGTGTGTTATACTACTATATAGATTAGCCGAAATATGTGATTATTGGATTGTAATCTATTAATCACACAGTAAGTTACGAATACGTATGATGTTTTCAATATACGATCCGTATTTATTCGTAACGTAGGAGAAAGACTTTAGCTTAATTGGTATATCAATTAATAATATCCTTTTAGTTGGAATTATTAGCTTTATGGCATTAGAATAGAGAGTGATTTAATATTTTAAGTTTTGAAATTGTAAGACGGTTACATGTTGAATGAAATGTATTTAACTTAACTTCAATGTATTGTTAATCTGTAGGAATGGTGTTAATGATAACTTTAGTTTTTGTTAAAAAGGTTACGTCGCTGGTTTCATTACAATTTATAAGATCAACGTAACCAAAGCTTAACGGTATTTAGAACAACGCACCCGTTGCAGTTAAATCGCCAATTTTTACCAATCGGAAGCCGTTTAGAACCTATAGATTACGGCATAAGTATAAGATCCCATAAATAAAGACTTTAACCGGATAAATAAAATGCTCGAGTGGTAAGTACGAAATAGAAATCCAGGGATTAATATAGTTTCTATGAAATTACCGAAGGCTAAGTAGATATTCTTTACGGATAATGTTTTTAGAAATAACACCGACTTATTTGTACATATCGGTTTTTTAATAACTATCGGTAATAAAAATGAACGGGAAGATTAATTTAATAATATCAGTAACCTAATTTATTGAACTTTTGTGAAATATAGGAAAATTACACTAATTAGGTTGACTTTAGAGGTCTACTATATAATATCCAGCTTTAATATCAGTATAGCTTTTTAGGAAACCCTTAACATTATTGCCAAATAGTTGGAAATTTTCTTGATCTCGGTGGTAATTTGTACCGACTTAAGGAGATTATTCGAATTCCTTTTAAAATTCGGAACTAATAGTAAAAAACTCATGATAATCGACGTAACGATACTTCATAAAGCTTACTAGTGTATGGATATTAAGGAGTTCCAATAGATTCATGGGAAGGACAATCCTACTAACATTGTGATTAAACTATCATTAAAAAAAGCCCTTAAAAGTTTTATAGATAGCAATAGGCTGACTTTACGTATCGAAGGTTACATTAACATGCCATCAGGTAAGACTAGGTTACATTCCAGGAAACTGGGATATATTGGCAAATTGGAAAACTATTTCGAAACTGGAGATAGCAACATTTTCGATTAAAACGGTTAAATTGGAAGTTTATACAAGTTTATGGGTGAAAACTTGTTTTGGGGAACTAATAAAGGTAAAATTCGGAGCCGTGGGATAATTGAAGGTAACAGGGGTTGATTTCGATAGGAAAGTTAACTGGAATTGATAGAGGTCTGGTTACTTAACGAAGACGTAATTCGTTACTAACTGAAAAGGTTTTGTCAACTATACTAACGTACTCATACAAAATAAAAAACCACCAGTGTTGAAATAGTAGTAATTACAGTGCAGTAGGTCAAATTTACTTATAGTAAAGTTAACTATACTGCCTGTAAGTCGAGTGTATTGTTTGTGGGCCTATTTTATTAGCTGCAAGTCAAGTATAGTATGCGGATACTTCACATGAAGGAACGCGCTAAGAAATTAGCCATACAAATTAGTGTGCAGACCGGCTAGCAGTCTACCAAACACAGAACGATACATCTACCACTTGACCACGCAATGATACTGTTACTTTGACCAATAGAATCGACAAAGTTGCAACGTATAAAGCCCTATTAACAATTATCGGATTTTCAAATTTTAATTACAGAACTTTATAAGGTTTCCTCCTCTCACCAGTCCTTCACATAATATATATATTATAGTTCTCTCGGTTTTATTCCGTCCGTATTGTCATATACGCTAACTACGTCATTTTTTTAGAATTTAAAACTTTTACACGTAAAATGTTAAAAAATTTGAGGCTAATTTCAATGAGGCGGATTCATTGGCAGTGAAAAATAGACTAGCATTCGTTCCAAAAAATTAAAAGTAATTATATATTACCGAACGTCCAGGTCTCATTAACTTTTCAATAAGGGGTAATTTACATATAATTATGACGATAGGACTGGTTTACCCGTTCACAAAATCATCTCTCAATATCAAGTTTCCTAATATACGATAATTCGGGTTTTGATTTAATAACACCTTATTATAAAGGGTTTATATTAGAAAACGAGTGGTAAAGGAGTTCAAGATCCTTTGGTTTTATAAAAAAAAAAAAAAACTTTTATATATAAAGAACGTGCCTTCGCTATACCTTTTACGTATTGCTGCCGCTATTATAATCGTATTTAGGCTTATTTACTACACCGAAAATTGGTATTACAGGTATAGGTAAAAGGATTTCGAAAACCAAATTATGGTTTTATTAGTTGTCGCGATAAAAGAGTACCGCCCGTTATATAAAACCTCGCCTAACTTTATTACCTTTAAGGACTTCAATCTAAACTTTAGCCAAGTTTCCATTAAATAACAACAACACCGCTTCGTCTATTACTTAAAGAAATTTAACTTCTAGCACTACTTTACACAGCAGATTACAAAGTCGGCTACTGTCTTGCATCCTACAGCCCCGTTTCAAACTCCAGCCGCTTTATCAGGGGACAATGAGGTAACCTTTTACATTATAAAAGCTCATCAGCGCTTTGTACAACTCCGAATAGCATTAAAGACTTGTAATGTTTTTATCGATCTCAAAATCCTTCCTTATTAATAACGAAAACTTTAGGATAGTAAAACTTAATACTGTCCAATCATAATTAATAAAGAATTTCCCAACTTTCTACGACCAATTTTACTAACTATTTAGTACTTTATTAAATATTTTTACTCCTTTATAAATAGATTGACGAAGGAAATCCCTGCCATAACGTTTAAGAAATAGTATTTTATCTTTGACGGAAACTACATTGTAATATTTACCGACAATTTCTAAAAATTATTTAACAGGTGAAAAAACATTGGGTTCAAATACATAATTTACTGTAATGACTGCATAGTATTGAAAGGTTTTCGCAAGCTTTACCCCACTACAAATGTCTTCGATTTAATGGTTATCAGCGCGTTCCACAGTTTGAAAGTAATTTCACATATTATGTTAAGGGAAATTACGATAAATATTAATAATATTTATATAATTTAAAACTTATGAGTGGACTTGGTTAACTTGTTGTAATAGGCTTTTAATAAATTCCACGCGATAGTTGAATCCTATCTAAACCTCCTTATCATAAAATGATACCTGAATTATCAAGATATTAACGGAAACGAGGTCTCGAATCAATTGGCGAACATTAACGTTAAGTTTTCCACACGTTTCAATAATAATAACCGATCGTTCGTTAACAGAGTTAAGTCTTATTTTAAAGTGTGTTTAAAACCAGTGAAATAGAAGTAATTTGACCAGAACTCAAGGAAATTTCCCTTTAATATAAAAGAAAAAGATCTATGTATTTAATTGAACCTGGTCTAAAATATTATAAATCTAGGTTTTGAAGTTCTTTTATACCTTCGCCACCACTTTTTCAACCCTCGTTATACTTTTTTTTTCAATTATAAGACACTTATGAAAGAATTCCACGTTCTATTATCGATATTTCTGGTTATTAAACGCGAACAAACTTTGACTTAATATAATAGAGAACGAAATATTACCTACCTGATTTACTATTCGGCTTTTGTAAAGGTTTGAATATTATAGCTACGACTTCTGAAATAGCCTACAGACAGATAAACTCGTATGGACTATATACATAAGGTCATTACTACCCTTTAAAATTACTGGGAATTTATACATGTTACGGAATATTTTTCGAAAGTAAAAAGAAATTAAGAATTAACCTTATATAGGCCGCGTTTTACGCCAACCGGAAACAAATACGTTTTACTTCCGCCGGATATATTTACTTTTCATTCTTGCCAGCTTACCTCATACATATTAATCAGCCGTCAGTCCTATCTATTCAACAATTTTACTACCGTCTTTATCAAAACATTTATGTCTATTATTTGACAATCTCGTCTTTACCCGTTAGAAGGGGTAAATCTCGTAAATAAACTGAAGGCGAGGGTAAATCTGACGGTAATAGAGAAGTGAGGGAGGGGGATAGGGATGCGGGCGACGAGAACGGACTTATTAGCGATAAAGCCCATCTAATAGACGTTACTAGGTCTCTCATCCTCATTCTAACTATTAGCCTCCCCTACAGGGATAGTGGAACCCCGCCGACTTATTAGCGCCATGGCTGCGGCCTGCGTCGCGCCGCCTTCGGCCACCTCATCGGCGACGCAAAGTAGCTGCCATAAAGCAATTAGACGTCCAGAGAGCGCTTTTACTGCGACCGCGGTATACTAGTTAGCTAAAGGCTCCGTGAAGTCGATATTGATGAGGATTTACCCGCCTTTACGTTTAATTACTATTATCGATTAATATCTAGCACTTTCATATCCTGTTTTTATAACGTCAGAACCTTTATAAGCGTAAGAAGCGTATTAGACTTCCAACATTCCCCCCTTAATATAAACTCTATTAATAACCACTGTTTAAAGAAATATAATACAACTCGTGTAAGGTTATACCCCGCGCGATTGCTTAAAGTAAATAGGAGTGGTAGAGGAGGGGGAGGGTCAAGGTAGAAAAAGAAAAAAAGGAGGTAGAAGATATGGGTACGGTCTTGCAAAACCCGTACGAAGGAAGTAGACTATTAGAGAAAAGCTTAAAAACGCGTATGGTAGCGCACGGCGTATTAAGGACGATTATTACATAATATGACCACTATTTACGTTAATACTGAAACCTATGTTACTGTAAGGCGCGCTATAAAGTTTTAGAGCGTTGGGTGTAGATTATAAGGACACTTACTGGTATATACGCAATTTTGTTATGATAAGAGAAGGTTTGTAACCAAGCGCGGATTAATTAATGGGTTTTTTATATTAAAACTTTACGTCTAAACCGCTGCGCATATAAGTGTTTTTCCGTAACGCGTTGTTATAATAATAAACTACGACCCGTATATATATACGCTTAGCTGTGTATACGCGCGAGTCTCAATGCATACTTATACGTTTTACCACTTTCATTATCCTTTTACATGGAATTTTATTTTGTTATAACAGCTTTACGGAGGCTTTTTTAAAAACACATACAGCTATGTTCTTGGCGTAATTGGATGTTGGACGGGGACTGAAACGGCAATATTACGTTGCCAAACCAGTCCTTAAATTTACACGTCTCTAGGTCCTTAGACTGTAGGGCATCCTAAGGTCTTAATTTTTGGGATAACGAAGGTTTCCATAGATCCATATGGGCCTTAACGGAGCCCGTGTCGTGATCTATCCCACCAGTATCTATAGGATTATTTCTTAGCAGCTTATGCAACTCTAATATTAGGTATTACCCGGTGATACAAAATTGAAAAAGATATATACATGTAAGTTACGTAGTATAAACATTCTGTTTTTAGCGCGGTTTAGTAATTCGCTGACCATGCTTTATTGTACTGTTTAAGTGGTAAAAATCCTTACTTTTTCCTTAATTAAACCTTTAATCCCTTATATATCTTTAAATTTATAATTGTTACGCAAAATACAAATTTCAAGGTATTATATTAGACACAAAGGCATTAATTTACTCAATAGAAGCCTGTTCTCAATATGAGGAATTGCGAAGGGAAAGTACTATTACAATGAAAATCAATCATCAAAATACTAGTTAGGATAAAGTTGGCTTCAGTCCGAAATAATAACTATTGTTACTATTGATAACGATTATTCCAACTGTTATTAAGCCGATTGTCTTTCATATCCTCGAATTCCGTACACCGTTTCTCTTTTACTTGAAAAAGATGTAGATCATTGGCATTAAAGTTAATATTAATACTAACGAATTGGTTATAAACGGCCAGAAGTTCCCTTTCACCTTCAAGTGAGAGCTTTTTTTTTTATATTCAAGGCCTAAAAAACGGTGTTAAACCTAAAAAAGTTCAAAATGAATTAATTCACTGATTTTTCAATTATCAAGCCATCGACAAGCTCTATAAAGTTATTGAGTTATCAGCATATAAAAACATAGAACATTTTATTTTCAATGCTATTAAAAACCTTGGTTACCATTGTTAAACGTATACAGAAACCCCTTTTATATTGAAGTTTACATTGAGAAATAACAAAGACTATTACTACTAGATCTTCTTTACTATGTTTTACTTAAACTACAAACTCGTTCTTTATGTTATTAACTCCGCAACCTCTATTGATAAAGCTTAGTCCATTAAGTCTCTGTCGGTAAAATTTAAAGAAAACATTGAAAATATTGTGAAAGAATACGTTTTTAGGCCTACTTAATATCGTTATTTACGATACCGGCATCAACTTTACAATAACTGAGTTTTGAAGGAACGTGACAATAATAGTAATTTAATGTAAACAGATGCCTTTTAAAGTCTACTCAAGCATTGAAAAGATTGAAAAGACACACGCATTACTTTCTAAGCCATACGATATTTTTAGGTTAAATATTAAATTTTTACGGACTAGGAGGCATATCCTTAGATAGCGGTAAAGAGCTTAAATGATATTATAGGCCCAAACAGCTTAGTATCAGCGCTGTTGGTTTTTGAAGAATATATTTATCTAACGAATGAATATCATCCATTAATATATACCCCAAAAAGGACTATAACGTATGGAAAGACTCTAAAGGAACTGCGAAAAAAAAAATAGGTGAAGCCTTAAGTCAATAATACCTTTAGTACCAGAATCAACCCTACGACCATCGACGTACTTTTTTACCGTTAAAGAGGTAAAATACTTTTATGGCGAAAGCCAGAAAAATGAGATAGCCTATTCAAAATCTTAAATATTGCCAACCTTAATGTTAGAATGATAGTAATTACAGTGCAGTAAGTCAAATTTACTTATAGTAAAGTTGACTATACTAACATCAAGTTGAATGTATTGATTTATAGGTCTACTGTATTACCTGTAATTTAGGTACAATATGGGCCAACTTCATGCTAAGACACGGGCCAAGTAATCAGCCATACAAATTACTATGCGGACTTGCTAGCGGTCTGCCAAACCTAGAATAATCCATCTACCACTTGACTACGTAATACTATTTTTTACTTCGATCAATTGAATCAACAATGTTGTAACGTTGAAAGCCTTAATACCACTGATTAATGCTTATTAGATTAATAATAGATAAGGTAAATAGAAGAAAAAGTTACTTTTCGGTTATGATTTGTGCATGATTAAGGTAGAAAAGGATTATTGCCAAAGATTTTTACAAATTACGTCGGTTTTCATGGAAGTAAATGGTGAATATTTCTTGGTTATGTTGGTTTTTACGGTAGCTTAGAGGTTGCAATGGTATTGTTATTCGAAAACACTAAGAAATCTTTACCATATTCTTCATAAAGACGTTGAAATTGACCGTCAAAGGTCTTAAATATCGTTAAGTTAGCCAACCGTTAAGTTAGCCAACCATTAAGTTAGCCAACCGTTAAGTTAGTATTACTATAGGTATTACTACGGGTATTAATACTGTAGGTATTACTATTATAAAAAGGACTGAGTTTTATGTCATTCAAACACCAATAATAAACGACTTATAACCTTACCTTTTATACTGAAATTTTACTTTAACATTAACTTTTCCCTTTATTTTACCTTTTTACTTCTACTACTCTATTTAAAACTTTAAGACCGCTACACCGAATAGAATTATTCAATCGCGCTAGAATGACTATATCGCATAAATTTAAGTCAAGTCACAAAGTCTACACGCAACTTTACGTGAAAATACCGAATCCCATACCAGTCAAAACATAAAAATGAATGTTATAAGCGTCTACTTTCGAGCTATTATCATCCTTATGAGGAAAAAATTAATTAAAGTCTTGAGACTAATCTTTGCCACACATTTTGATAAAAAACTGAAGAAGAATAATGTTGATGAATTTTTAATGAAGAAATACCTAACCGATTACGTTGGCTAATATATTTTCGATATGTACCTCGGCGCAGATTTTCATCGCTGTACCCTCGCTTTTCAAGACTTTTATAATTGTTTTTATTATTGAATATTTGGTAAATGATAAATTATTTGACGTATGATTTAAGTTATGTTCATAATAATGTTATTAGATAAAGGATTAATATCTTAAAATCATATGAGGTTTGGTAAAGACTTTTTTCGAAACGGATTTAAGTAAA
This sequence comes from Anisogramma anomala, assembly GCA_038502455.1. Lineage (NCBI taxonomy): Eukaryota > Fungi > Ascomycota > Sordariomycetes > Diaporthales > Gnomoniaceae > Anisogramma > Anisogramma anomala. Next base: position 7,441,397 of record JASMMZ010000011.1, on the reverse strand, counting down.
AACCTCTTTTAAGGTTCTAATCCTTAAAACTCCTACCAAAAAAAAAGTCTTAAGGATTCTTAACACCTTTACAAATTTTTGAGGGATTTTTTTTTTGGATATATAATTAATTGAAGTTCTCAACCTCCCTGTAAATGAGAAGTTTCAAGATATTGACAATGAGAAATTTATTGATTTTCTCGGCAGGTTAGTACTTTTATTTGATAACACGAAGTTAGTTTTTATGAGCGATAAAACATGTAAAATAATATCTCTTAACGTGGTAAAATTAATTAACATCGGCGTTATACACCATTTCATTAAGTAATATCGTTAAGTACTTTAAAATCGTTCTTACGACTAAGTTCCTGTTGCCTTTGAAACTCTCTTCAAGAATTCCCAAATCCTTCCTTAAAATCGTTAAGTCCTTAAAGACGAAGTTTTCTACGGTAGGTATGTTTGTACGTACGATATTATTAGAATTTATTATACGATTTTTCCCCTAGGGTTAGGAGACTGGTAATTACTCTTATTAACTTGATTTTTAAGTACCAGGAAACACTATTAACAATTGGGAAGACTATCGAGACCTTTTTTGTAGACCCCTTCAGATAGTTAACATTAATTACTAACTTCTAACAGACTTCGCGAAGATTTGAAATAATGTAGCGATGTATAACGGAAATCTTTACAATATTTTAGATATGAAGATTATGATTTTTTAAAAGATTTTTAAATTGATAAAGGATTCTTCATCTTGGTTTTACTCACTATTTCTTAGAATCTTTACAGGTTACGCTGAGTATTATTGTCTTACCTTTTTAATAAGAGTAAAAAGAATTTCACGAAATTTATAACGTTATAAAAAGCGACTTCGAATACGACGTTCACCTTACGTAATATTACCCGGATTAGGCTATAATAAGGAGGACGATAATGATAGTTAAGGTAAGAATGGAGGAAACTTGGATAGATGTTTTTGATTAAATACTTCATAAGTTAATGTTATAACAATAAGTAACGCAGAATACCTATATTAGCGAAGCTATATTGCGTGAACAAGTACAGGTAGTAGTTACGGGCGTTAAAGAATTCGAATACGCTTTACAACGTCGTAATACCACTGACAAGGGCCTTTTTGTAATGATCACACTAAATACTCGTGAGTATATAGAAGGTGTCAGAGGGTTTATGTTATCAAGAAGTTAGCAGAGGTGCTGAGTGAACAATATCGCAACCGTGCAAGTAATGATCAAAAGCCGTGAGGCTATTCAGAATATACTGAGACTGAATACTTAGATTGACAACTGAAGAGCTATGAAGGAAATACTATCTATGTGGTGCTGACCGTGTCTTTATATCCTTAATCCTTCATACGCCTTCAGTGCTGGATCATGTTGGATCGAAACATGATCTCAATGATCCTTAGTGCGTAACCCTAACCCTAAGGTTGCTGACATAAGAGATATCCCCACCTGATGTGTTGGACATCAGGTTCTTAGTGGCTTAGCCCCGTACTGGCCTGTTTTCGGACCCTCCGATGTTCTTGGGTTATAACACTTTTCAACTAGTTACAGTTATCTCTTACGACCGTAATAACAAATATACCAAATTCGCTTGGTATAAACTCCTAAGCTGATAATTTTCGCGATATGGATAAATAAAACTGCGTAATGGTATATTACATTAATTGTTATTAAGGCCGGCCTTAATATTTAAAATTCGGTCTTAGGTTTTAGGATTGGAAGCCATAGCTATAGCTATAACAGCATTAGTAACGAGGGTAATACTTAAGAGGACCTATTATCCGTAAATATTATCTTCGTAATAGTGATTAAAGGTGTTAGATTCTTATCAAGTCCGGTTGTTAGTTACCTCACCACCTTCCAGTTAAGCGTTACAAATGATAGGTAATGTATTATACCGAGGACCCCATTACTTTCGGGTAATATTATTCAGATTACATTGTAAATTATAAGGGTAAAAGACCTATTAAGGATAATAATATTCATAATAAAGTTATATGGTATAAAAAATGTACTTTTAGCGCAGCCTAATAATTAGCTGAAAACACTTTCTTATAAAATTTAAATGGTGAAAACCATTATCTTTACTCTAACCAAGCTTGTAAAACATTACATATTTTTAATCTTTGTGACCGCAATACGGGATATATGCTCTAAGGTATTATTTTTGGTACAGGATCAATAAGGTATTTAATAAAAGGCCATTCATATTACGTGGCATGACGAATAGATAGAATTACTACCACAGAGAATAATTATTCAAATGTTGATGAAGTTAAAACTGGCTTTGGCTTGTGCAAACAATTTACGTTACTAATAACAATAATTGTGTAGGTTATTATTCAGTCCATTACATTTTTTTATCCTTAAAAACACTACTTTGTTCCTCTTTTACTTGTAAAATATAAAGTTCCTACTTGTTAACATCGAAATAAACGTTTGAAATCTGTTTAAAAACGGCTAGAGGCTTCTTATCGCATTTAATAGAGGGTCTTTATGATTTCACTATTAAGTCCTAAGGGTAACATTAAAAAACTTGACGGAATGAAAAATGGATTAATTATACAAACATTTTTATTATACAGTCGTCGACAGGATATATAAAGTCTTTCAACCCGCATAATATAAAAATGTGTACTATTATAACTTGAATGTTATTAAAAAGCTTTGACATTATGGTCAAACATATACTTAAGCCCTCCTAAAATTTAAATTTAAATTAAAAACTATAAGGATTTCGACTGTAAGATTTTCATTGATGCATTTAATTTGGATAATAAGCCTATTTTTCACGTTATTAACCCCGCAACCTTTTGTTTACAAAGCTAAATTCTTCAATTTACTATTGGAAAAAGACACATGGAAAAAATTATGTTATAGATTAATACGTATTGAAGTTGATCTGATATCGTTGTTTATAATATCAGTATCAACTTCATGACGACGAAATTTTAAACGAACGCTAAAGTAATTGTGATTTAATATAAACCAGTGATTATTAAAGTCCATTAAATCATTGGAAAGGTTAATAGGACACATGTAATATTTCGTAAAGTTTACGATACTCTTAAATTAGAGATTAACAGTTTCATAAGTTAGGAAACACGTTTTGGGAGGGAGGTAACAGGTTTGAAAAATATTGTAGACTCTACCGTCCTAGTATTAATGTTATTAATCTTTAGAATATATTTTCGTTAGACTAATGAATCTTTACCATTAGTAATAAATCAGAAAAGAACTGTAGTATACGGTAAAACTTTAAAAGAATTTTAGAAGGAATCGACACGGCGTTAAGTTAATAATGCTCTTAATATCAGAAATAGTCTTATGTCAATCAATGTGTTTGCTTTGCCGTTGTAAAGTGAAGTTTTCGTGTGACGCAAGCTAAGAAAATAGGATGACTCTTTAAAGATCTTATCAATCGCTAACCATAAAGGAATTGTTAAAATTATTGACGGTTTTGTAACGTTTCGCATATCTTAGGTTCAATACTATATTACAGAAACTAATAATAACGATAAAGATTTCTAAACTAAGCGAATAAGCTAATACAATCCCCCTTTTTCCGTGATCTACTAACTAATGGAACATTGCTGGCGCAGTGAACTACTAAAAATATGGAACGTAGAGGAAGATTAATATATATTGGGCTGGATCCATAATATTACTTAGTTTAGTAGAAAAGAAAGAAACGACCAAGATTTAGTTCTAAATCATCAGGTATAGGGAGTTATTAAAACTTCTGGTGGATCTTTAAAAAAAATAGTGTTGAGATTAATGAACTCTTTATAAGAAAAGTTATACAATTGATACCTAAACGTAACTTCAATATTCAAGACCTAAATATCACGATTTTCAAGTTAAGGATTATCTACGAGTTTAAAGGTAAAGTTACAGAGCAGCCATACGAAAAGTTACGCTTAATTAGTTAAAGATACAGTGATAAAGGCGAAGAATAGATCTTCACGTAGTCGCTAACGATTTAAAAGATTAGTTAAAGTTTACTAATATTATAGTAGGAAGTTTGTTAATTAAAACTAATGGGAAGTTTTCTTTCGGTAGCTATTATATAATGTAAGCGTATAGGTAGTTTGCAATTGATTTATAGCGGATCGTTTTGTTGGAATTACTTTAAGAATTTTTCGATTAATACTTTTTCGGAACGGTTGTGCAATACATTGAACCTTTATACGGATTAGCTTAGGAAATCTTTTATTGGTTCCTAACCTATTAATAGCATTTTAGTTGAGGTTAAGTATAAATTCTTTAACTCACGACTTGTATTTCATGTTTGTATAAGGTTCAGATTTCGGCTTAGTAGGTATATATATTAAAGATACCAGTTTCGTTGGAATTATGTGTTTGATTGTATCAGAAAAGCAAGCGATTACCGATTTAAAATTCTAAAAATATATGTTGGTTGTAAATTTAAGGGGGGGTAATTACTTTAATTGTACGTTGTGTCAACGATATTTCACTTAGTTTTCGTTCAAAGAGCTGGGTTATTAATTTATTTATAATTAATAAAATTAACGTAGTTAGGGATTCAAGTACTTGAAACAATGCATCTGTGGCATTTCTATCTTTATCTTATGACAACCTGAGGCCATTTACTATTTATTAATTACAGTATAAGTATCAAACCTAGCAAATGAAGAATTTAAATAGAAGAATTAATTTAGCCCCGATCAACCTATAGAAGGCTAAGTTAATAATATTTATGGAGGGCTCCTTGAAGAATAATATAAATCTATTGTCGTAAATCGGATTCCTTTTAACCCTAGTAAATAAAGATAGGTAAAGAGACTAGTTTAGCATTATCGGAAGCCTAATTTATTAGACTTTCATTGAATGTAAAATAATTATACGAAAAGTATTAGCTTTAAAGGTTTATGGTATAACAGTCGACTTTAATATAGAAATAACGATGAGAAAAACCCTTGATATTGTTAATATTCAGTTAAGAGTTTTTATTATTTCGGTAATAATCTGTATCAACTCAAGAAACCCATTTGAATATTTTTCAAAATTCGCCACTATTAACGAAGAACGCTTGATAATTAATGTAATTGCATTTCATGAATTCTGATAGATTGATGGTAAAGATGATATTAAACACTTTATGATGAAATTGTTATTAAAATGATTTTTATAGGATTTCTAGATATTAATAAGTCACTTATATATATGAAAGGTTACGTTAATAGGCTACCACGAAGGGTTAACTTACGTGCCTGCGAATAAAGGTATCTCGAACAATTGGAATATTGTTAAGGGAACGAAGCTGACGATAATAATATATTTAATTTGTACTGTTCAATTGGAGGTCTCATATCAGTTTCTGGTGAAATACTTGTTTATGGGAATTGATGATGTTCGAATAAAGCCGTGCGGGGAAAATGAAGGTAATTAATATTAAGTTGTGCGCGGAACTAGTAAGGGTTTAGATAGTTGATAAGGAGGCAATTCAGTGGTTACCGAAAACGATTAGTCGATCATACTGGCGTATGCATATAAAACAAAAAGCTACTAGTGTTGGAATAGTAATAATTGAAGTGAAGTAAGTTAACTTTACTCATAGTAAAGCTGACTATACTGATTTTAAGTTGAGTGTATTGTTTTATGGATCTATTGTATTAATTGTAAGTCAGGTATAGTATGCGCCGATTTTACACTAGGATATAGTTCAAGTAATTGACCTTATAAATTACTGTGTAGACCGGCTAGCGGTCTGCTCAACCTAGAATAATACATTCACCACTTGACCATGCACTACTACCGTTATTTCGACCAATCGAATTGACAACGTTGTAATGTTTAAAGACGTTCTACTACTTAAAGTAGTTATTGAAACTGTTTACAGTCTTATGACGTTCCGTACAACTTAGTTTAAACACTATGTTAAGGCGACTAACGATAACGATAACGATAAAAATCTTGAAGCCAAACGAATAAGTGAATA
>JASMMZ010000011.1:7365247-7423173 GCA_038502455.1 Anisogramma anomala | reverse complement strand
GTTGGATCGAAACATGATCTCAATGATCCTTAGTGCGTAACCCTAACCCTAAGGTTGCTGACATAAGAGATATCCCCACCTGATGTGTTGGACATTAGGTTCTTAGTAGCTTAGCCCCATACTGGCCTGTTTTCTGACCCTCCGATGTTCTTGGGTCATAACAAAAACCAAACCTAAAATGTAAAGATAGTAATTAAGAGTAAAGGCAGGTGTATTTCCATCGCCTTTAACGTTGTCGAGCTGTTAGCGGCCTACCGCGCTGCTGTTGTGACGGAGACGCCTTTTAGGCGCTTAACCGCCTTGAAACGACCCCTGCGCGCTGCCATGGAGGCGGCGGAGGGGGGTGCAGCGTAGGCCGCTGCAGCGGCCTTGCTGAAGCGGCGGGGTCCCATTACCAGACGGGCTTGGGTAGGTGCCGGCAGCGACGACAAGGCCAGTAGCGAGGGAGAGACAGGCTCTATCCCTAACTAGCCCACCTCTCTCTCTCCCATCGCCGCCTAATACCAAGATATTATCGAGTTAATATAATTTGTTTTGCCAAAATATTGGTTATCTCTTCCAAACACTGAAACACTATTATTACTTTCATATCAAAAAATTACATAATAATGTAAAACTTACCGAACCCCTTTACGAGAATATTATCGTTATGAAACACCCTATACTTTTATTCGACATATTTTCATTCGTTAAAAATTCATTCAGATTTGGTGGTAAATATTGTAGTATAGTTTATGTTGATATTAGCGTAATAATTCTGAAAATTCAAAGCGGTAATTTTCTTAGTTCACTTGTCTGTAAAATATTCCTCAACCCGGAAAAAACGGTAACAGTAATAATATAAGCCGCGAAAAACTGGCAAATTCCTCGTCCATTACAAATACAAGTGATTGTAACTAAATTATTTTACGATTCGTAAAATGTAGTCATAATAGATCACAAAATAGGCGAAAATATATGAAAACTTAGTTTTCATTATTAAGAGTTATGAGAATTGCTTTATAACGTATATAAGATAGTTAAACTAAATTCCTATTATTATTAAAATTGTAAAGTTTTGATATAGATAACTTTTAGTGATGAAGAGATGAACTATGTCATAATATTTTAAATAAAAAGTTATTTGGAATCAATAACCGTTAAACGAAGAATAAATCGTAAAAGTTATTGCTTTAAAGCCTCTTTACTGAAAGGTAAGCCGGTGTCTTTAAAAGAGACGATATTAGGCAAATTTTTAAAAGACAGAGCGACTGCCCTTGCCATGGCAACTAACAAACCTATAATCTATTCCTTGAGACCTTATTATTTACAACCGATATACTAATTTAGGCCTAGTGGGTAAGTATAATTAGAATTACAGCAACGATAGCTGTTCGAAAACGATATGACGGGGACCCATACCATATACGAGAAAGTCCTTGGTAATATCGTATAACTTTTAGGGCTCTGGTTATACATTCACCAAAGTATATTCGCTTTAATTTAACTCGGTTAAACTAAAACCTTATCTATCGTATTTTAAAAAAATTAATATTTGGTAAGGGGTTTTTAAACGGATGAATCGGCTATTTGGCAGAAATAACAGAAAGATTATTACGTTTTGTAATGTTGATTGAAACCTGGAGACCCATAATATATTAAAATTTAAACCTTATGACGGCGAAAACAAGCTTATCATTCAATGACTACCGGTTCGTTTCCTGTAGGTTATCCTCGAGACTCGTAGAATTAGTATTTAAGACATACGAAACCCCAAAAAATAATACGTCATTCACGTATATATAAATACAGCCGAAATGAAGATTAATGAGGTCCGACATCCAAATCGTAAATAGAACCGGCGAAAGGAGGGAGATCTAAAGGGTGCTGCAACTAAAGTTAGTAAACTTTACAGTTATTATGTAATATCAAACTCTTACTACACTTTTTGTTACGAAACCTTCAATTAGACTAGGGTAAAACAGTTTCATTGAATGCTGAAACGCAGTATTTTGAATATAAAACGATTATAAAGGAAGGCGTTACATACTCTTTACACATCGAAAAAATAGATCAAAGCGACTTCAACCTTTATGAGGATAGATTCGATTTCGTAGGTAAAGAACGGTATAAGGTCCGATACGAATCGTTTGAACGTTCTCTTCACATATTAATCTCTTATGAAAACTCAGGTAACAACATCCGAAGTATGATACACGCTATTATACGTTGTGAATTTTTAAATATATCGTAATTAGAGTGATAAGCCTTTATAAACGTGGTTATAATAAGTTCTAATTACTTAATTTCGATATTATCAGTATCTTTAATTATTGTTAACACTATAAAAAGACCCTTCATCGCAAATACTTATAATAAAACATATAGAGAGCTCTGCTATATATTTATAATATTCGTTAAACGAATCAATCATTATATCTTTAATTCTGGCCAATATATTTTAAATATCGAAAATATTACAACGAACCTCTTCGTCGAAAATATCAGAGCTCCAGGGAACAATAAACTTGTACCCGTCCCAATCATACAAAAGGTTGTATACGATGTCTTTATCAATCGAAAATCTACTAAAAGTACTCTTTTGTGGGATTTGGGCTTATGAAAATATGTTGAAAATTAAATGCCCGTTTATTTTTAATAATAGGGCGTGGAGCGTAAAATAGGATTTAGAACAGCTACTTATTCCATAAACCTCAGCTAAATGAACAACCATATCCAATTTTACCATTTATAAACCAATGCGAACCCATTATACATTAATAAGAAAGCTTTTACTCTCGACAAACCCTTCGTCACATAGCTATCACATATTCGCTTTTCTTATATAATGGTGAAGATAGTGGAATTTGAAACTTTCCTACTCCGCAGTCTTAATATATATTACGATGAGTTTACTAATAGCGCACAAAACGTTAATTTATAAATGGTTGAAAGCTTTGACCCATTGGTGTATTCTAGATTTTTCAGTAATTTCGAACAGAAATTATGAAAAAGACATTTTCATAAATATTAGGTGGCCAAATCTCAATAAAATGGTTTTGGTACCTTAATACGTGCAGTTTGTTTTATATAAGACCCTTCGGTTGAAGGATTCGTTTATAATAATTCATATTTAAAAAAGTATTCGAAGCTAAGTTGTAGTATTATAATAGCACCGGTAATATTAATAAATGTAAATTTGAAGACGTATGATGAACGGTATGTAAGGACTTTTACCTGACTGTTAAGATATATATATATTACAAAGAAAAAGCTATCCAAATCTTTTCCCATACACGTAATACCTAAAATCGGTTTTACTCATCTATATACGAAATAAGAATCCCTGTTGGCAATATTGTGAAATATAAATACCAAATTGAAGATCTCGATTAATACATTGTTAATGAACTTGTTCTGGTAAAAATTTACTATATAAATCCTATTAACACATAATAATAAAAATTTCTTTCCGAAATAAGAGCGATATTATAGAACGGAAAGGGAAATCTCTTTCCTAATATAGGAGAGGACACGGGGCCTAATTATGAAAACTGTCACGTGTTATACCTTCCAAGTAGAGGCAGATCCGCTTAAATTTCGAAAGGGTATAAATAATCGTAACCTGGTTATCTTTATATCAAACCTTAGCCATTATCCTGTCTGCCGCATCAATGGTTCAATACGTTAATAAGATGCATACTTTTATTTATACAACACATAAACAAAACTTAATAGAAAATAATTATTTTACTTATGTTTACTTCAATAATAATAAACCCTGTATTTTTTTCGGCCTTCAGAAACGCTTAACCTCTTTATGTATATTTTGTGTGGCTTTATTTACCATTCGGAAATGATGATATCAATTAAGCTGAAATAAACAATAGAATTCCAGTTAATTAGGTCGTTCTATTGTTTTTAAAGCTGTTGAGGTCTATTAGTCCATAAAAACAACAAAAAGTGGTGAAAATTCGAATTTGGATATCAACGTAGTCGATTCCAACGTCAGAATAACTCTAATATACAAAGCTTTAGTCGCGACAATCAACATGATTTATTCCCAAATTATGAACGCCTTTATAAATTTCAAATTAGCTTTCTTAACATTGGGAAACCTTTATGCTAACACACAGAATCTAGTCTTAATAGACTATCTTCCCGTCAAAAAAATGTCGGCTTTTTCTAATAAATATGATCACTTACATATATCGGGAATATCACGGCTCTTACCGCATGAGACGGGGACGGTACCGATTAAATCTCATATACCAGTCTATTCTTAAGTATTAACAATATCACTTACCATATACATAACGGGGTCTATAAAAGAGGTATTACGTAACGTAAACGAATTAACATCCGAAACCAATCAACCTGAAAACCAAAAAACGCAAGCTGGAAATACCGGTTATACCGTATCTTTACTGGCAAAATAGTAACATATACTAGTATAGAAAAGTTCGGCTTTGCGGCTCCCTTTCGTTTGACGAATATTCGATACGCCGGGTTTAATCGTTGTAATATCCTTCATTTGGATCTCCACCGCCATTTTTGTATTTTAATAGGTGTTGCCAAAGATTCTGATCTGTGATAACTGGCGTTCCAAAAATCGGTTAAAATTTATACTCTCCTACTTAGAAGTGAGTAAGCAATTAGAATAAGTTGAAAGTAATAGGTCGTAATAATTATTATATTCAATATCCGATTTGTACGGTTCTGGAAAATAGCCATTTGCTGGAATAGCATATTAAAATACCATATCGGGCATATATAATATGAATTAAGACACCATTATAAATAGTCGTTATCATAAAGCTGAAATCGATATGGTTTATCTATCGCCGTTAAATACTCGATATTCTTAAAAGGACGGAAGAATATAATAATTTATAAACTCTGATTCAAATCATTAGACTCATATAAACATCCTATTCATATATTGACAGGTAAATATCGATCAGTGCAATCTTAACCTAAATCTTAATTTTCTATTTTATTACTTTCAAAAACTCTATTCTTCTTTAAAAAAAGAGACGTATAAATTATTTATGGGACCCCTGTCACCGTTTATATACATCCGAACCAATGGAGTGCAATGGAAGTTCTTTCGAATAAATGAAGTAATATTAGTATCTTTTTTTTTTTTCTCAGAAAAAGGTTCGTTTTTTATAAAGATGTTAGAGTAACGAATAATGAATCCAGTAAAGGTTTCTTCTTCCAATTCAATGACAAATAAATCAAATTATACACGTTTGATAAGAGTATACCAGATAGAATATCTTTTAACGTCATGTTTAAGGTCTTTTAAAATCTTAATAAAGACACATAAGTCCGCTTTTTTCGCCGCCTTTGAAGGGGTGGTACGATATAACGGATTATATTTTGGGTAGTAGCAAATGAAGTTCTATTATCCCCTCGTGAGCAGCAGGGCTTTTTACGTTATCAAAAGAACTGGCATTTTGTTACAACTTACTACGACGATTCACATGATTTTCTTTCGAAATAGAGGTGTAAGTAGTATATTTACGAGCTTTATAAATGTTCATGTCATAAAGTAATCCCTAACTATGAGAGGGCGCGTATGAAAAGTTTCTCAAGCCTATTTGACTTATGTAAAAGGAGAAGAAGGTATAAATCTAGGCCCACATCTAATTATAACCCCAGGATTTTTTTTCTCGCGATATTATGAATAACTTATGCAGTAATTCGTAAAATTTACGAACGTCATTTATTAAAGTCGTGTCGGTTGATATAAGCGACGAAAAAGTTAATAGTTTACTTGTAAACCCGGAATATAGACTTTCGAACTTCTATGTTAGACTTTTACGCATCGAAGTCCTTATAAAGGGTCTCGAAGCTTAAACGTTATGATCGGTATGAAACTACGTCCTTTTCTTCCGAGAGTAGTCCAGTTGCCTAACTATTTTACAAAAACTCTTATTCTTTCTTCAAAGGTCGGGTATCCTTTATAAGGGCGCCTAGAGTATGTGGTGTTGATTGGGTACCTCTAGCATTAAACATAGCAGAAGCTATTGAAGAGTTTTTCGGTGATGTTAATAAATCGTAAACAGTTCTAGTAGCAGAACTAACAATCGTGGGGGCTGCCCATGAATGTGTTAGGAAAAATGAATAATTGTATAAAACAATCTTTTATAAATCAATATATTGGTAGGGCTTTATACGTTGCAACGTTGTCGATTCGATTGGTTGAAGTAACAGTTTTATTGTAGTAGTCAGGTGATGGATGTATTGTTTTAGGTTTGCCAGACTGCTAGCTGGTCTGCACTGTAAATTGTATAGGCAATTGCTTGGCTCGTGCCCTAGTATGAAGTGGGGTGTACTACACTCGACTTACACCAAATACAGTAAGCCCACACAAAACAATACACTTAACTTGCAGTCAGTATAGTCAACTTTACTGTAAGTAAAATTGACTTATTGTACTGTAAATACTACTATTCCAACACTAACGGCCTTTGAGTTTATACGTGTATATTAGTGTGGTTAACTAGTTTTTTCTGCTAGGCGCTAAACCACAAACTAGTCAACTAACCAGACCCCTGTCAATTCTAATTAGCGTTCGAAAATAATTCCACCCAATAATATGAAAATTAACCCCAGTTGCCATCAATTGCCTCAGGGTTGCGAGGTCCGTATTTATAGACTTTTATAAAATGTTTTTCCGTTACAAACTCATGTAATCCTCCACTTTAGCCGTACTAATTAAAAAAATTAGTATCGTTACTCCCCTAACAGTCTTCTGGTTTACTGGCATATCCCTAACTGCTATTATATAATTCAGGCTTTCCGGGTGGCTTATTAACGTAGCTCTTGATGCATATAGTTAGTTTATTACTGTTAATAAATCTTTTAATGGCCTTATTCGGCGATGGCTTTATCATAGTATTGGATGGATTATCTTTACCATTAATTCATCAGAATTTCTTAATCTCCCTCCCTTCGTAGGATTCGCTAAACGCTATCACGTCGATTATCAAACTTTTTTCACTAGTAATTCCGAGTTTCGAAAGGTATTCGAATAAGCTTTTTGAGTTGGTACAAATAGCTACCAGGATTTAAGGAATGCTAAGGTATCTGGTAATAACGTTCAGGGTTTCTCATAATTTTATACTTATATTAAAGCTTATTATTATATTATAAACCTTTAAAGCCAAAACTCTTTTTGCAATCCTCTTACATTTAACAAAGGTTTATTAAATTGGGCTGTCAATAATGCTAAACTGGTCTTACCGCCTATTTTCGTTGATTGGTGTTATTAGGAAGTCGATCTAAAAATAGAGATCGGTGTGATTTGTAAAAGGTCTATCCGTAAAAATTATTAGTTTAGCTTTGGACACATCGATTAGCACTATATTAATTCCTCGGTTTCAATTTCGCATTTATTATTCGAACCTTTCATTAAGCTGGTTAAAGTTTTTATCCGTTGGGTATTATACTTATATTGCAATACATAGGGCGTATAATATCTTCAGTTAATCAAGGGTGATAATATAACTGTTCCATGTATGCTATTCAAGGTACCGTTAGGTATTACTTATGTTATCTTTATCAATCGTGGCTAAATCAATACCCTAACCCTATTAACAAAAGCTAAAGCTAGCGTTAATACTCAATATATGGACGAACAATCCATTAAAATCAAGTTAACTACCGTTACCAACGTTATTACCAGCTTGTAATTTTAAAACTTAAAGTTTTTGATCGTTTGATGTTCAGATATTATAAAAATCACTATTCCGACGAAAAGGATTTCTTTAATCTGTATACCTACTAGGTTGAAATCCTTTTTTTTTAGGTTAATAATAAATACGGATAATATATTAAAGACTTTATATCTAACCATAATTTATAGTATGACTGGTAGGTTTAAAACCAATAAACTCTTACTTTAGCCTATTCGTATAAAGGCTTGATATATCATATAACTTTTTCTAAAGGATAAGTGCCACTTCGTTTCTATGGAAACTCTAATAGTATAATTCTATTTAAATTCATTACTAATTACGTGTAAGCTTACGTTATATTACGGCAAACAAAGGTGAACCTACCTTGAGTTTTCATTAGCAAACTAACTTTCAAAACAACCACTCAACGCTAGCTGATTTTCTAAATCCTTAACGATTACGTAAAAGCCTAGTATTTACATTGATCGCCATATCCTTAAGCGATTAAACGTGATTTCTCATACGGCTTCCTCAAAGTTTCATTTTTAACCTCGTACATAATCCTCGACCTGATGATCGTAGTATTCGGGTTTTGAAGGTTAAATTTATCCTTTGGCATAAATTATATAACTAATCGAGTTAATGGGCTATTAATTTTGACCTCATTACTTTCCTTTAAAGGTTTGCCGGAGGTTTTAATAATACCTTATATTCGGACGTTTAATACTGAGTCTTCGTTATCCTTTTATTTTCAGCTTACCTTAGTAGTATTGTAGATACGGCCTGGTGTATATTCCTCTTTTTAAATGTTCCTTTTCATTGGGGGTCTTCTGCGCCGACAACGTTTTATAATTTTATTTATAAAGGATAGAGGAGATTCTTATTAGCTCAGTCGTTTAACTTAAGAGTCTTCATTGTTAATAGACCTCATATAAGGCTTAACCTAAGTTATACGAAACGTCATAGTGCTTTTAACAGATTTAACAACTACGTTAGAGTTGGTAACATTTAAACTCTTATAAGGTTCCTTTTATTTTCCCGGCTTCCGTTATATGAGAACTTTACTTTACAATGGAAAAGTAAGTAAGTTGATTATTATAAGGCCGTTTTTAGTGTTAAAGATATTATTAACTTGGTAGCATACCGATTCCTCTCGCAGTTCCCTTAGAGCTTTTTCGTAAGTTGCAACACGCTTTTGAGTACTTACTAATAGCGTAGATTCACTTTTTATAGGTAGTTACGCTGTAAAGATCATTAAGGTTAGCATTAAGCCATTAGGGCCTATAATATTGTTTAAGCTCTTTACCGCTATTTAAAGGCGTACTTCCAAATTTGTAAAGCATTTAATTTATAACGTAAGAATATTTTATATTTGGAGAAGTAGGGTGTATATCTTTTTAACCTTTCCAATACTTTAGTAGGCCTTTATATACACCTATTTATATGAAGTACCCATTAACTTAATATTTTCCTGAAATTCCGCCGTCGTAAAATTGGTACCAGCATCGTAAATGACAACGTCAGGTAGACACAGGTACGTGTTAATTCACAGTTTCCTTAACGTTTCCCAAGTATTCTTTGCCTAAAGGGATTTCAAGAATTTCACTCTGTAAAAAAAGGTTGCAAAGTCAACAACAAAAAGAACAGGCTTATTATTCAAATAAAACTATAGGTTCCCCTACTTGAAGGTAAAGGAAAACCTTTGGCCGTCTTCAACCAGCTTATCTCCATTAAAGTTGACTTTAACGCCAAGAGTCTTGATGTCTTTTGAATGAAAGAAGAAAAATGTTAAGAAACTTAAAGATACGGAACGTAATTGCTCCTACAACAGTTTAAACTACCCTTATACATGATAACGATAGTTGTTCGACTGATTTGAAGCTAACTTTAGCCTTGTTAGCATTATAACGATTTATCTTAATGGCTGTAATGCTTTCTCTCCACAATGCCATATACTACGAGAAGCTTTTTGTTCAGTATGTTACTGTTCCTATATTTGATGTAATACCCCAAAACGTATGGTTCGCGTAAAAATCTCGAAAACTCAAGTTATATAAAGGGTTAGGAGCTTGGTTAGGGTAAAGGTAAAGGTTTTTACTACTTTAGAGGTATAGAAAAACGTGTTCAGCTAGTTACTAGGCCGTATTAGGAGCAATATCTTTATGCCATTTGATTTTCTTAAAGGCATTGTCGCCTTTAAGTGGCTTGACGTTTCCAAAGTTTGCGATTTGATCCTAATAATCATGTTCAGAAGTGGTAGGGTATTGGATGTAATATATTACCTTTTTAGTATTTTGTTCGGCTAAGGGGTAGCGAGTTAACTATTAGCTGGACTTACTATAAATGCAACATTTCTTACCACTATTACAACGATAATATTTAAGGTTAACAAGTCCATTAAAGTCTTGGTTCTATTAGCGCCTACCTGGGTAATATCTTTAGTTTTTAATCGATAAGTCAGATCTTAAGCGTTAAAAGTGCTCGTAACCGTACTTACAGTCAACTGAATTAACTACCGTAATGTATTTTTCATTTAAATCAAGGAAGTTGCCGGTTTCAAGGTATATATGAAACGAATTTTATATACACGTTATAAAAGTGGTGAGCGAGTAACGTAACTAGTTAAAACAAATATTTCCGGATAGTATTTAGGAGTTGTAAAGCGTATTAGAACGCGTTAACGACTGTAACTATTACTCGTACCTACTTAAGAAGTATGGCATTGCTAACATATGCCTTCCCGATGAATTTCCAACATAACATTAACTTGTAAATTATCTGAGTGAACAAATTGATTAGTATTTTCTACTCTTTCTTCCTAATTATTATCGTCTCCCACCTCGTAGCGGACTAATCTATATTATATTTCTCAAAGTGAACGTCGTATTGGAAACAACTTTTAATACAGTTTTAAATCTTTCGAAACGTAATTACCCGAGTTAAAAAAAAAAAGTTAAGTAATAGTCTCTAACGTGACCTGTGAGGATATCGAAGAATAATAAGTGAAAACCAGAGGGGGGAACCTCTATTTACTTCAAAATATTTAAAAAGGGTATTATCTTCATGTCGAGGAGGTTATGGAGTTTCCAATTTTACTTTTCTATATCGTTTCAAATCTTAGCGAAGTACGTAAAAAAGCTTGTAGTTAATGTTTACTATCCTAACAGTTTTTAGGGGTAGGTTGCAATAGTTATCCCAGTATTTATTAGTGTTTTTAAGAAGTTTAAGTCTCAAAGCCTCCGAGGTACGGTATTAAGGATAATTTCCAGTCGCATAGCCCGAAGGATTTACTCTTGTTTAAGACCTGTGGTAGGCTTTTACGTTGAGGAAAACCTACCATAGAAAGGTTTATAAGGGGTTTAACAATTTTAATTAAAGTACTAAAAAGCAAAATAGACTTGAGGTTTTGAAAAGCTTAACGATATTATTTAATTAACAGGTACAAAGCGCCAACGTCAATTCCTTTGGCCGTGTGGGCGGCCGTTGCTTTACATGTCTTGCCGCCACTAAGAGCGTACTCCGCGCTTTCGCGTAAAGGTGTTAGACTGCCGAACAGGTTAAGAGATTACTTATCGTTGGCGCGTAAAAAGGCTTGACTTAGTTTAAGGTAAAGGAGAGGTACTTTAAATCGCATGTAGGGTCGTTAAAGTTCTTTAATATACTTTCCCTAATAACGTAGGTTTTAAAGGAATTTTTTAAACTGGTCTAGGTCGAATACAGTCTCTACCAACTTAGTAGACTCTTTTTCTGACACGTAAATTCCTGTTCGCTAAAGTTCTTCCCGTAACCTAAACTGAATACTCTTTTAGATCTTTTTCACTTATTAATAATCTAGTCTTCGAAAAACTCACGATACTTACGAAAAGCGCGTTTACTGCGGTCAAATTTTTTACCTCTATCGTGATTGATAACGTAAAAGCCAACGAAGGTAACCAAATTCCTTTCTGTTAAGTTTTTTTCAACGTTATAACCCCAAAATTCTTTATTGAAATGCTTAGTAAATCGGGGGCCGAGGGTTTCAGTTGCCTCTATTCGCTTTTAATCAAATGTCATCTTAAGGTTTTTGCTTATGTAGGACTTGGAGGGTAAGGAACTTGAATATTTAAGGCGTGAGTCTTAATGTTTTGGCGTAAAGTTGCGTGAGAATTTGGCGATTTGGTATGGAATCGCGTAAAATAGCTTTTTCGGCGCGATTTGGTGTTTTTTGCTTAAGGAAGCGATCTGAATAATTAAATTGGCGTAAAGTAAGTGAAAAGGAATGAAGTAAAAGTGAATTAGACGTAAAGGTTTAATGTAAAGGGTAAGGTCGAAAGTTGTTTCTTGTGGTTATTTAGCCATAAAACTTAGTTGTTTCTCTTGCAGTAGTAACACTCGCTGTAGTATTAACTTAGCCGTTTACTATCTTGCCGAACTTTGAGACTTCTCATAGTTAATGTCAACGTTGTCAAGAAAAATCTGGTGAAGATTTCTTGGTGTTTTCAAGTAGCGATACCGTCGCTTACTTTTAGATTGCTATTGTGGACTAACGCAACCTAAAAGTCTTCTCTGTTTTCCTGCCATAGTAGACTAGCGCAGTAATAATAGAGGCCCTTCGCAAAAACATTTCCTCCACCGTAGCCGCCGTTTTTAACATAGAAGGTAACTGGAAAATAGCTTCTTCTCTTACTTAGCTTATCTGTACTTCATCTAATAAGCAATGATCGGTATTGGGGGAGCTTTAGACGTTACAAAGTTGTCGATTCGATTGGTTGAAGTAATTATAGTATTGCAGTAGTCAGTTGGTATATGTATTGTTCTAGGTTTGGCAAACCGCTAGCCGTTCTGCACTGTAATTTGTATAGTCAATTGCTTGGTCTGTGCCCTAGTATGAAGTGAGTCGTACTGTACTCGACTTACACCCAATACAGTAAACCCACACAAAAAAAAAATCAACTTGCAGTCAGTATAGTCAACCATACTGTAAGTAAAGTTGACCTACTGAACTGCATATACTACTATTCCAAAACAATACTATATTGTATATATTTTATAATGATTCTATAACTATTATGTGTGAACTTTTCACTAGTATTTATTACCATATTCACTAAAAATATAATTACTAGCTGTTAGCTAAATATTTTTCATCCTAGTTAATTACGTAAGTATTTGGAGTCTGCTATTACTACCATATTTTCAGCTATTAGACTTGAATTTTTGTCGGACTTGTTTATAGCCTTTGCCCCAACTTTGTTCATAATTATCGACTTGAAAATTATGACATTAAGATTATTCAGGTTAAAGTTACGTTTAGTAACGAATTGTATAACTTTTTGTATAAGAAGTGCGTCAATTTCGACCCTCTTATTTTCCTTGAAAAGTTTTCTTAAGGTTTTAAAAATGTTTCTCGCGCGAAGCTCGATTGACAAATCTTGGTTGTTTTTGTTCCTCCTGTTAATCAGAGAAGTTGTATACGTAAACTCCAGATTATATTACTTATTCTCATCCCTGTTATTTATTTTATTATGTTGATCGGCTATAAAGCTGTCAATTTATCGGATTGTTAATTGCTAGCAGAGGTAGGTTATTCTAGCTAATTTGTTCGGCTTGAGAATCTTCATCAGCTATCGTCTCAATATGGGGTTTAACCTGTATTACACGGAATATCATAGAAACATTAATAGCATTAACAACTAAGTTTGACTAATCGGTACTCGACATCCTAAATGAGCTATCTCATTTGTCTAATTTATATTATACGTGGATTCTTCTTTGTAATGGTCTAGTTAGCATATTAATCAACTATAAACTGGTTTCAATTTTAAGGGCATTATTAACTTAAAGTTTCATGTATTCTATCTACAATTCCTTCAAATCTTTTACTTACATAGTAGCCTTTTTCAGGTACTTTCAAATAGAAAGAATTCCCTCGTTAGACAAGGATATGCTTCAAAAACCAGTAATGTTAACATTGAGCTATTAGGGCCCATGATATCATTCAGCGCCTTTATCATTATATGAAAGCATGCTTTTTAATTTATAAAGTTTCTAATTTTCAATTTAAATATCTCATACGCCTTTCCAAGTAGCGCCAGCACCCTGTTAATCTATCTGATATTTCATTGGGAATTAATAGGTACTTGTTTGTAGTAAATCCACATTATTTTGGTAATGGCTTAAATATTGACGGTCGTAAAATTAGTGGTGTAGTTGTAGACTATAACTTTTGGTAATCTCAATTACGTATTAATCAACAATATTTTCAATACCCTTCAAGTATCCTTCGCCTATAAGGACTTGAAAACCTTAATTCCGTGAAAAGAGAATGATGAGGTTACAACGAAAAGACGAAATGTATTATCCAAATATAAAATGATAACCGAAATTTGACAATTGAAGTCTTTCTTATATTTTAAAGTAAATATGAATCTTTATGGTGTTTAAAAATATGTTTTGAATAGCATAAAAGGTTTTCATCGCCTTCAATATAAAGTTTTCTACGGATTGATTTTCCATGGACATAAGGATTTCATACAGCTTGTGAAAGGCTACGTGATTGAAGCATCAATATATCTAACGTATCTCCGAATACATTAGGATTATCACTCTTACCTACAAGTTTTTTTTTCCACAAAAAAAGACTCCAGGTTTCACCATTTAAAATCGCGAGAAAACCTTCAGCTTTTTTCAATGGATTAATCAATACTAAATTTACTTTTAATGTCGAAAATCTTGATATAATCTAATTAAAGAGGGAATAACATAGAAGTTTTAAAGATATAGAATGAAATCAGTTTAAAAGGTTTTCTTACAGTGGCTAATCCGAGTAACAATAATTTATGACTTGAATTCAAGTAAACTTTGGTTTTATCGTTCATGTTATAATTCATTTCATTACGGTAATATTTTTATAAAAAAAAATATATCACAAATTTGATCCTGTTAATTTACCTAATACCGCAGTGATTAGAATGATGCCTTAAAACGTACGATATATGTAACCATCACAAAAATAAAATTCGTTCGAGACATCAAGGATTGAATAGTTTTATTAATTCAAAGATATTCATTTATTAAAAGGTATAGAGAGGCGAAGGTAAGATAGTTACGGGGTTGCTTCGGTAGCAGTATTCTTATACCATGCGATTTTCATCAATGATTTATCTCTATCGCGTAACGCGATTTTGCGCTTGTAATTTGAACAAGGTAAAATTAATCGTTTTGAAAAGTAATATAGCATTGGGTATATTATATTACATTTTATTCTTGATGTTAAGAAGCGAGGTGGTGACTTAACTTACAATCTCACATACTACCTCTCTAATACTTTTTGTGTCTATTGTGACGATAGTTTTTACAATTACTATATCCGTTTTGGCTTAAGCTAGGTGGTTATTTCAAGTATAGGTTTTAGTTCAGCAACATATGACCAGATTTTGCATGTTGAAACTTATCGTATTTTCAGTTGATGTAATATGCGATTAGAAAGTCTTTATTGTCCTAGTTACGGAAATTGTCAACTTGGTGGAACATACCAATTAAATTTGGCAAAGATGTTATTATAATCGTAAACGAGCGCCCTAACTAGTTCAAAATGATTTTCTAAGTTGTATTTGGGCTTTATAAAACGTATTTATACTCGCTGACATTTGTGATAACTTATAAAACCTGTGCGAGAAGTGTAGTTCTTTTAGCGTATACCTTCTGTATGACGTGTTGGTATAGTATCAACGTGTTACGCATTTATTTTAGAACATCCATAGGTGCTTTTTTTGGATTTCATCGTCGTCCAACACATTTTAACCCAGTCCGTATTATATTTATATAAGATTGACGTTGTATTTAAAGCGATTTTTTCATTCTGTTATGGAGTTGAAGAAAGGTATATATTGAAGTTTAAAATTGTAGGTAGTGATTGTTTATGTGAACTAAAAGAATGTTTTTGGAATGATAAATAAAAGGCTGAAGTTAAAACTTAAATTTATTTGTCAATGTTAAGAAACGGTATTGTTTTTATATTAAATAGATTATAAAGTCTTTCGTTATACTTGTTTGTATCATTTCAGATTTCAACGAAGTGCGGAAGAGTTCATAATTAATATTGACTATTTTGACCGGTTAAGAACGTAGGTTACGATAGTCTTTTCAGTTGTTCATGGTGGTTATCACAATAAATTTAAACTTCAGGCCTTTAGAGTTCCAGTGGTAAGAGTAATTGCTTATAGATTAACATGAAAAGTAAAATCCGTTAGTAAGACCTGTAATAGGCTTACGCATACAGGCGTATCTTTCCTCAAAGTGGTAATGTTGACCTTGGTATTAAGTATTTACGCCCTGAATAACCTTATCATCTTGATAACTTTCAAAACTACCGTAATAATTTAAAGATATTTTTCAATAAAGAGTTATATTGCGTCGACATCAATTCCTAGTATTTAGTTAGCAGCAGATGCTTTACGTACTCCTTTGCCGCCAAGCGCTTAGTTTGGACTGCTTCATGTACTGGTTGACGGAATTAACAGATTAATAGGTTTCTTATTATCAGAGTTTAAGCAAGTGTCGCTGAGAAAGTTATAGGTTGAATTTTTTCAGGGATCAGAAGGAGGACCCCTAGAATATGTATCAAGGCTTTGGTAGTAATTAGTCATACCATTTTCTTTTCGTCGTGGTTTTTGAGGTGGAAGGTCTTAAAGTTAGGATTTTGAAGAAAATCTCATGATTTCGCCAAGTCGAAAAGGATTTTTTTTTGGTCTTTTTGTAGTTCTATCTGGAATGAAGATCCCTCGTCTATAGGAATTTTTCAACTTTGTTTGATTTATTCGTGAACCTTTTTTAAAATATTTATGGTTTCTTCATTTTAAAACTTTTGAAAGTATTAGCAGTTGCAAGCATTAGAATACAATTTTCACTGCTCTTCGATTCGATGATATACTGGTTAACGAAGTTAGTTAATTATTCTTCAATAAATATTCGGTTTATATTTCCATCCCATAGGTTTTTGTTTTAGTTCCTATCTAAAAGGAATCCTAAGCTTTAATTATCTTTAACTTAATGGTTTAACAATTATTTTGTAAACATTTTAGCTATTAGGTTGAATTGAGTTTAGATGCGGAGGTAATTTGACGATTTAGGAATATAACTGGGTAACATAGCTGTTTATCGCGACTTAATGCTTTTTTGTAGAGGATTGCTGTGTTTTTATGTATGCGACTTAGTGGTTTTACGGTGAGGGAAAATATTGACAATCTTGTAGTATAAGGAAAGATTAATGAAAGGGGAGAAATAAAGGTTGCAGGTTGTTTGTCAGTGAAGTAGTTTTTTGGCATAGGTATTTTAGCCTTAGCGATTAATAATTTGATATTCGTAGTAATAGAGACTTATGCGTTTGACAAATTTAAAGGTTTTGTTAAGTTAGTGATCATTTCTTCAGTATTTAAGACTTTTGGCGGTTCGTTTCAACGTTTTACACTAGAACTAGTTTAGTGAAAATTTCTTGGTGTTTTCAATAGCGATACCGTCGTTACTTTTAAACTGACGTATAAGATCGAAGTAATACAAAAATTCTTTTTACTTACTACTGTTAAAAATCAACAAAATTCGTAAAAGTCTTTCGCAAAAGTCTTTCCTCTACCTTTCAATACAAAGCGAAACCTGAGAGATTTCTTCTTCTTTTATTTGGTTTATCTTTGCTCAATCTATGAAGTAATGAATGGTTTTGATAAGAATTTAGACGTTGTAATAAAGTTGATTCAAAATATAGTCTAAATAACAGTAGTATTGCAAGGATCAGATGGGGGGTTTTTGTTTCTTCTAAGTTTAGCAAACCGTTAGCCGGTCTGCACACTAATTTTATGGTCGATTGCTTGGTCCATGCTTAACATTGAATTGGGCACTCTAATTCAATTGAATTTACAGCTAGTGTAGTCAACTTTGACTGTACTACACTTGAACGCTATTTCAACAATACTTATATAACATGGGTTTATGTATTTCTAAACGTTGATACCTACTTTTTAATATTTTTTTTTTTCCTTTTCATTCGTAGATTATAAACCGAATAGTCCATCCATATTATATTTTCGAACATAGAATGGATTAAAAACTAAATGAAAAAACGTGTCTAAAACGCTAACATAAAAATCATCATAGTTGTAATTCAATTAGTTTAACTTACTAACAAGAGCTACCTGCAATATTTTCCATTCCGAAACAATAAGGCTTGAAATTAAAAGTAATTTAAACCAAATTATTGGTTGCGAAAGGTGAAATTAACCATAAAAGAATATTTCTTTTTATTGAGTTCCAGAATTTCTTCAGGCGACCAAGTTACTCAAATTGGAAGTTATTTTCAAATATATTTCATGTATTATTTATTAAAGAATGGAATATCGTAAAACTAAATTATTAGTTTTCCGAACGAATGAATTTTCAATTGAA
Source organism: Anisogramma anomala (assembly GCA_038502455.1). Lineage (NCBI taxonomy): Eukaryota > Fungi > Ascomycota > Sordariomycetes > Diaporthales > Gnomoniaceae > Anisogramma > Anisogramma anomala. The sequence goes on along the minus strand of JASMMZ010000011.1, from coordinate 7,405,090 downwards.
CTGGTATTCTACAAAATATGCGTGGAAACTAAGAGGTTGATTTCAGTTTCTACGGATTTGAATTCGGAAAATTCATCATTCATAATATTTTGAGAAATGAGAAGATCTCCAATAAATGAGGTAATTATTATTCAATGATTAAAAAACTGAACAGGAAGTAGATAAATGTAATGATACAGATGTAAAGTTTTCAATGGTATTCAAGAAGCCAAATAATGTTATAAATAAACGTGTGAATGCCAATTGAATTAATCATTGAGGATTTCATGGTTTCTCACGTGATGAAAGATAATATGTCCTTTAGAAACGGATGATAATGCTTCTAATTGAAGATTTCATAGCGTTCATAAATGAGAATATATTGAGAAATCTTCTATCAATTATTAATTTGATCTATGCATTCCACGTAGTATAATATAATGATACTGTTACTATTTTCTTGAGCTGGTAATAAAAGTCCAGTTTGAAATAGACAAAGTTTTGTTGAATTTTCAAGATGAACCCGACAAAACGATATACTACCTACCAAAACCAAGAGGTAATTTCAGCACAACACAATGAATTCGAATGTAAATATATGAAAACTTACTCATTATTTACCACTTTTCATATTTTTGTAACAAATAGGAATACGAGTTTGTATATTTATCATTGTTAGAATGACGAAAATATGAACCGTCATGTTATTATAATAACATAACATTTTAATATCAGCATTTGAATTTTAAAACCTTTAATTACGCAAAATTTTTGTAGACCTTCATTCGTTGTATTGATAATCGATCTAAATCACTGTAGTCGAAGTAACTCGTACTATTACGTTAATAAATGTATATAAATTGCAAACTAGACAGGTCGTCAGACGACTTATGCTTTAATTTGTATAAAATAAATTTTTAACATTGCCTTATATAAGATATTTTCACTTGGGTTGTTTTGCAAGTATTGTATTAATTTTTATTCCGTCAATAACTACTTTGCATTTTTATATCAATATGTAGTTTGATAAATGTCCGACAAGGATAATAACGTTACATATTTCCAACAAGTATTCTTCCATTTATTATTACGTATTCTATAGTCAAATTAGTATTTAAGGAATGGAATCCGACCTGAAATTCAATATATTACTGCACCTCATCTATTATATAAATTGTTTTCCTAAATCTGATATGTAACGAATTATTTAACGTTTACTACTCAATTCAACATTTAGATTGTTTTATTAATATTACCTACTGATTTTTCAATTAACCAGACGATTTTAGTTTTTTATCTTTTCATACCTGTTGACGAGTATAAACCCGGATATCAATAATTGATCTATTGTTATTTCTTTTCTAAGAATGATAATTTTGATGTAATTTTTGCTAAAATTTCTCCAGAGTTATTTTCACTCGCAATTTATTTAAATGCATGGCTTTTAAAAACTTGATATACCCTGTAAAACGATATGATATTCAATGTGACACGAGTTTCATTCATGGTTCAGAATCAGTGAAGTATTAATATAATTATGATACTTAATTTGATTAACCTACAAAATCGTAGATAATACGACCCATTCAGTAACAATTTTAGGGGAATCTATGGTAATGGGACTTATTTATAAATCAATCAATATATTGTAAATTGAAAACTTTAATACCCTGTAGATTACCCCATTGTACTTAATAGATACTCAATTAACCAAGTTCACAGTGATTATGAGTAGCTCAATTAACTTGTTTTCGTTAACAAATATCATTTGCAAATGTATACCAAAGGTTAACTAGAAGTTGTTACTGGAATTCCAGGTGCTTAAATTGTTTAACTTCACCATTTTCAATTTACCTGTATTATATAAATAACTTTGTTCAGATTGTTGATTTATTACTTAATATTTTCATTTAGGCAATAAAATTTGATTCATTAATTTGAAGTTTGAGTTGCAATAAATGGACTATAATATACCTAAGTTGGGTAACTTGATGCTATTTTAACTTCGTAAACTCTTTATTCGAGGTATTTTTGGACTTGAGTACTTTTCATGTGATCGATGTTGTCGATATTAATTCTCATTTAGTTTTAAAGAAAGTTTAGATACTTGCTATAGTAGTTTTCAACACCATATATCCAGATTAACGATCCGTTAAATTTTAGTTGTATAAATATCATTTGAATTTTGATAAGTGTATATATTCAGAGTTCTGATTACTTTATATTATGTTGATTTTCCAATGTGTAGTCAAGCGTCCTTACAACGGTATTATTCTGTATATATATACCAACCATTGCAAATTATTTATCACCTTACTTAATGGCATTGACGGATGGAAAATCAATAGTTTTTTGTTTAATTTGGATCGAAAGTACTTTCAACACGTAGGATTTTAATTGATACCAGTTTTATCAAGTTTTATATTTGTTTAACTTATTGTATTTCCATTATTCGATTTGTTTCAGTTACGAAATCTCGGGTATGAATCCAATAATATAATTTGTGATAAATCTGATATCAATTTAGTATTCGTCTATGTAATATCGGGGTTGTTAAGTATTGACGTTCGACATATTTACATAGTGACACTAATAGTAATTATAACGAATAATTATTCATTGATCTTCTGGACTCAAAATTACTAGATGAAGATCCAGATTTTGTCTTTATTACAATATTTATAAACTATTATTTGGTATTTTTCTGTTGATTTGTTCATAATTTTTCAATAATTTCCTGATTGTCCTTCGTTTGACGATTATTTTCATTCATAACTTGTGGTTCATTATTGAAGTTTATCAACGGAGTCAATATAATGAAGTTGCGGATAAAAAATTGTTAACTTTCATTTGATTGTTTTTTTTTCAACGGTTTCTTCATTTGGTTGATAATAATTTGAATATAAAATTCAACATTTCAATCCCCATTCGAATTCTTTTTTTTATGTAATTCAAATTGTAACGTTAGCATATACAGATTTATAATCATTATCTCTTTGGTATAATATGTTTTTTAAAAGTTGATCATAAAGTCTTCATTATATTAACTTATTCATAACCTGTGTAAATAATCCAGATAAAATGATTCACTCGTTTGTTTGACGCTTTTATTATGGTTTCCCTAATATTAATGAATTCGTATTCTCGGAAAAGTTTCAATTTTTTCAGTTGTTTTGATCATTACACTGAGATTCGAAATACCGAATATTCTCAAAGACATATTCAATTGATCTGAATCCCTTCAAATAGAGATTTCACTTTAGAATATATGAAAAAAAAGACTTCTGTTTTAAAATATTTGTTTTTATGGTTTAAATAGTTATTACTTTGGAGTTTTACGTATATCTTCCGCATATTCTTTAACAATTTACTGTATATCGTGACGTTTTTGAAATTATTTTATAATGATAGGAATTTTCTTGACAAACATTGATGAGCACTTCATTCTAGTATTGTTAATATCAAAATATTGAGATGAATTATATCGTTCAATCCATTAATTATTAGGTGTAAGTTTACCTCTATGGGCATGAAATTGTCGATTTCAAACGTCAATATTTTGTAAGCTTCGTACAATAATAGGTATATTGGTTTCAATTTTCAAAAAGATTGAACAAGCTTTAACCGATATTGACCTATACGTAATCTATATCTTCTTAATATTCTTTGAAAATTTCATCAGAATGAAGTTGATAACAACACCTTCACTTATTTCGTTTCAAGGTTATATGTACGTGTTAATTTACAAAGTACGGAATAATTTCCCTATTCTATTTATAGTAATATCTTGAGAAAGATCAAATTTGTGCAGTGACGTATTAATAGTTACTATACAAGGTATAAGTCTGTAATTTATGTGGAAACATTAACCAAAACCTTGTATTCTAAACTTTAAACATCTAGCGTAAATTCTGACTACTTTCGGCGGTTAAGAATATTTTTAGCAATAGAGATAAAGTTTATCCATCGGTTCTATCGCAAAATCGGCTTTATTTTCATATTCAACAGCTTTAGAAAAGTCTATAATTTGTTTACAGTAATGTAACTGAAGTAATTTCAACTTTGTTAAATTCATCATAGAGAATCTTTGATATTAAAGATCAAATTATAAATATTATTTTGTCAATATGGATTGAAATTCTTTATTGTCATTCACAATCAATCTGCTGTCTTCTGATATTAACTTTAACTTTCAGTATTCATATGATCATGAAACAGAAAAATAGATTTCAAACAAGAAAGAAAATACGTGATTCAACTATCAATATAATCATGAAATCAAGAAAACAACTTTCATTTTTAGTTGAATCTAAATTTAGTTTCACTAATATTTTGAACATTCATTACAATAATAATTCTATTGTTCTTTCATGATATAATATACGAATAATAGTCATGAATTAAATATTTTTCCGCATTATAAATGGATTGAACTCCTACAAAGAGTTTCTTCGCGTAACAATCGCAAAAGTCAATAAATACATAGATCCGGGTTTTTCCTTACAATAATTATGGTTTTTATCGATTGAATAATAAGAGAATGCAATTAATGAATGAATAAATTGATTTAAACCAGTAACTTAATCTTTATTTGAGTTGATAGATTTAGGTAATATCTTACCTCTTTTATCTTCGTCAATAGCGCTAATTTTCATAATACACTTAACGTAACTCGGATTTAAGGTTTCAAAATACCAGGTAAAGTATATCACTTGTTTTTTTACGCTTAATTACATCATAAAGTCATAATCTATAGCCTAATTTACCCCAAATTCAGTACATTGTAGTATTATTATGATAAAAATAATGATGGAGTTAGTCTACTAATTAGTACCTTCCTTATTTACATTTCTAATTTGTCATCCAATTTGAGGTATTTAACAAGTGAAATTTTTGGAGCCTGCCAAATTCACGGTTAATATAACACGAAAACATAGGGTTTTTATCATTGCACCAGTTAATAAAACTATTACTCTAAGGGAATATAACAATTAAACTTGGCGTATACGCTATTATTATCTGAAATAAATGTTGTATTATTTTTAAACCCTTATATAGTAAACATTTTGTCACCATAAATCGTTTACAATTCCTATATTGCCGTTACAAATCAATATATTAATTTTCCTATTGTAGCATTCCCAAAATGGACTATTACCATTGATTTTTGACTCAAAATTCACCTATTTAATATTTTTCATTTTTAGTTTCATTTTTTTTATCCTTATTCTTATAGATCTTATTGTTACTTATACTCTACAATATTTAGTTTGGTAGATTATATATTTTAAATAATGTGTTGGAACCATTATTCACTGTAATCGTCTTGACGTCAATTGAGATGATCTTATTCAACGTAGAGCATGAGCGATGTTTTAGAATATATTGATTGGGATATAGGTTAGTTATTTTAATCCTAAATTCAAACTTTTACACAAATTTCATTGTCGCAATATCACTCGTTACTTTATCTATAGACATTTAAATCAACTACCATTGCAACTGTTCAAAGATTACTAATCAGTAGTGATGGGTATTTGACGAGGTTGAAGACAAAGAAACTAGGGAAAAACGAGGGATATAGATTTCTTAAGCAACTAGAGTTCAGCGAACGAAAATATTTATGTTGAGTTTCAACTATTAAACTATTTGTATTACCTCGTGATTTTTTTGATAAAAAGTCAAAACGGTTTCTAATAATACCATAGTAACTTAATAGGTGTAATGAATAGGTGTATTTCAATTACATTTTTTTCATAATCAATTAATTTTAGCAGATAGAAGACTGCAGAGTTGGAGCTGAGTTGTAGGCTTAGAAAATGATATGAATATTTTACATTTCTTTAACTGCATATCTCTTTAAGCTTCATAACATACATTTATTTTTAATATATACCGTGATTTCCCCTATCGTAATACAGGCGGCTACTGTTTAGTCGCGGAACGCGCTGATTGCTTTTATATCGAAAAACGTGTATCATGGAATTAAGTTTGTCAAAACCCTTCATTATTACACGACTGTTACGATAAACCACGAATTCATAACCAAATTATGTTTACGCGTTAAGTAGTTATTCGAAATGATGGATAGATACTGTAATATAATCCCATTTAAGATTAAATTACTGTACATTAAACATTATGATAGTGGTTTTTTTTGTAAACCTGTTTATAGAAGAGTTGAAAACCATGGCTTAGTACTGAGAGTCTAGTAAAACTGGTTGTGGAAAGCTTTGAAATTCCTTGTTAATATCGAATAGCTGTTGTTAGGGCCTATTCTCCGAGCGGTATCGTCGTAGGTGAGGGAAGTTTACAAGATCGATAGGGATATTATAGTTTGTTAATATTAGCCGGAAACGGGTAAAGTGCCAGAGGGCCTTTTAGTTGTAAAAGATAATCTGCTTATTACCTAATAAAGCGGCTAAGATTTAAGACGAGGCCGTAGGTTGTAGGGCGGTAGCCGCCTCCGTAATCTTCAATGTAAGGGGGTAACGGGCGTCGAGGGTTTTTAAGTAATAAGCGAAGCAAAAACGTTGTTTTTTAACCGTGACTGTGCTAAATGGCAGGCTAGAGTTCTTGAAATCGACGATATTAGGAGAGTTTTTATATAATAGGGCAACTAATTTTACCGTAAGGATTAACGGGACTACAACCTAGTTTTTCAAGCCCTTTTACCTATGTTTTTGATACTAATTTTCGGTGTAATATATAAATATAAGTACGACTATAGTAGCAGTAGCGGTGCGTAAAAGGTGTAGATGAGGCCCGTGTTTCTTTTCGTGAGAGTCCTTTACAATACCGAGTAACTTTGAGCGTTTTCACCAAGCGTTCTCAAACGTAAACTCATTATGATAAGGTTTTATTAAATTGAAACCCGAGTAATCGTACATTGAAGAGGTTGGTATTCAGGGACGGGTTTTTTATCGAGTGTAAAGACTCCTATTTAGCAATGACTCACAAATTATCGCGTTCCAAAAAATTAAAGGGATCTTCATGTCTAATAATATTTAGTAGTTTAGACTTTTCCGGTACGAATACAAGTATGTTTTGAGCCGCCTACTAATCCACCTCTCTTCAATCAGCTTCAAATCCCTTAATGTTTTTCTTCAAATATTTTAAATTTCTTGAAAAAAATTGTTATTGGCTTATATGAAAATAAGGCTGAAGTTGAGCTTAACGAGTTTTAACATGAAAATTATATATAAAAACAGGGCAGAGGGGAAGCCTTATAGGGTCCTGTAGTTAAGATTCGTAAATGCTATGTTAGTTATTTAACATTTGACCCTTATCATTTTGCTATTTAGGAAGCTTTTAACGAAGCCAATAAGCTTCTATAAAACCCTAAACACCTTATTTTTTGGTTTAGACGGTAATAAAGTTGGGAATCGAAGACGCTTTGTATTTTATGTGACAAAATCGATATAGCCTTACCCCCGGTAAGGGCGGACTAGATATCGTATATAAGGGATGAAATTAAGTGGAAATTGAATAGCCTTAATTTTCTTCTTCCATGTTAGAGTATAACTAGAACTTGGGTAATGATCTACCAGGATATCCTTCGGGTTACGATACACTTTATCACTTTAAAATAATATATTATTAATATCATGAGTTTTTACGATTATAGTTTAAATATATTCCAGTCGTCGAGGTTTGATATTATAAATGTTTTCTATTGTTATTATACCTGTAGGAAGGTAGCTAAACTTTAATATTCATTGTAAAATATGTGAAGAGGCCTTGTTATGGAGCCCTAATACCTTTTAAATAAGTGTATAGTAATTTCGTTAGGTTCGGCTAAAGTGTTACAGATGTTAATAGTATTATGGCGAATCTCTTCATTCAAGACTTTAAACCCTTAGGGGATAATATATTTCATTCTATTACAGGTATTTAAAGGTCTTTTGTGGGATATTAATGATAGATAAAAACCTGTTAAGGATATCGTTCCATAAAATCTGGGTTTATTAAGGGGCTTTTAGGATAAGTGAATAGTTTCATGGTTTATTTGAATTAAAGGGTTTTGAAACAGTAAGAGAACATTTTATTAACTAATGATTTCTTATACCTTTTCAGGTTAGTAGTTTAAATTAATTCAGTTTTTTAAAACCGGCTTGTATATGTTATAATTTGGCGAAGAAGTTCCGGCATTCGATTAACCTTGTTCCGCGCGGTTGCGTTTCGTTGGTCCTCCTCATAAATTGGTAAATTTGATCCAATTTCAAGGTTTATTATTTTTTTGGCCTTCATCTGTATTATAACGGGCCTTTCGTCTTAATATCAGGTATTTTCATGTAATTAGGTAAAGGTTTTTACCTATTTGTATGTATTCATTTCATTCTCATTGTTTTTAACACGTGAGAAAAATATTATACTTGTTGCGATTAGATTATCAAACTTTGAAAAGTTAGTTTTGGGTACCTTAATACTAAGAATAAATGATATATGAGATGTATGTATCGAAAGGGTCGTAAGTAATACTTTATAGTTTGAATAGTTATTAAATTTGGGAAGGATTGCCACTATAACCCCGGAAATATTAATAAAGGTAAATTTTAAACCGTAATTTAGCCGGTATATAAAGACTCTTAAGTTATTGTATAAATACATATCTGTTATAAAAGTCTAGTTATCCAAGGTAAGACCCCCTCCGCGGACATTATTTAGGGTCGGTTTAACTCTGTTATGTATAAGATTAAGGTTCCCATCAAAAATATTTTCAAACCTAGCTATTTAAACATAAATATTTACTAATACGTTGTTGGTAAATTAATTCCGGTTCATATCAATAATATTCGTACCATTGATTCATAATTATAAGGAGTCTTTCCCGAGATTCGGGTGTGTTCGAGTGGTGGTAAGGGAAGCCCTTTTTTGAACGTAGGAAAAGATTCGAGGCCGAATTATTAAAAGTAGCTCGCGCCGTTTTTTTCATGTGTTGGTGGATTAATATTCGTTAAGGACTGGTGAAAAAAGATCGTATATAGGCTAAAATTACGTGGAGCCTTGATCGTTTCTTTTACCATACTAGGGTTCTTATACGTTAATAATATTAACGCTTTTATCCGCGTAGCCTATGAAAACGGCCTAGTAAATATTTATCATTTTATCCACGTTTACTTATATAATCGTGAGCTCCGTATTTGTTTTTAGCGTTTGGTAACGTTTACTCGCTTTATAATTGGTCTTTTTAAACGTATTGAATATCTTGTGGCGTTAACTTTGGTCGAGTTTTGAGGGCCGACAAAGTCACTGACTATATCATCGCTTTATTTTGTAAGGTTAATTGTAGCTTATTGGTTGGAAGGGAGGTTGGGGAGAGGAGAGAATTCGGATTTCAATATAAAAGTAACTGAGTTTATCGTTAGGGATCTTTATGACAGGTAGGTTACTTATGGCTATAAAAGTAGTTTAGATTTCGGTTATGAAAAGTTTCAAAGACTTAAGGCTGGTTTCTGTAACTTTGGAGGGTTTTGAATTAATTATATTCGACTTAACTTTAACGATCGGTTTATTAACCGGCTGAGGGCTGGATTTCCTTAGAATGGTAAAGTTTACGCTTGCTTTGCGGGACCCAGGATTTGTAGTTGAAGATAAAACCAACTCCTTTTAGCTAATAGTAACCCAGTTTGCCCGTGTAAAACGGGGTTTGGAAAAGGGTGTTTACGTAACGAGACTATATTAGTTTACGGGTTTCTATAATATTTGGATCCGGTAACGTGTATAGGAACCTCAGGATGAAGCGTATCCTTTTCGGCAAAGTATTATCGGATATTAGTGTAAAAAGGCTTTGTTTTTCTGCCCCTTTTAGCCGAACGAGTATTTCTTTTGCCAGGCTTAGTAGTTGCCGTTTTTTCAATTAATATCTTCGCCGCTACTTTTGTATTATAACTAGTTTTAGCGAAAAGTCTATTTTTAGCCTTTATTTTGAAATACGGATATAATTTTTACTCTTTCACTTAGGATTGCTGGTTAATTTCCGTAAATCGAAAGGAAAGGTTTGTAATAATTTTGGTATTAGGAAGTGGCTGTATAGATTTTAAGAGAGTGACTTATAGGCATGAACGCATAGTTGGAGTATCGGGTTGGCCTCACAGAACGTACGTTAATATATTATGGCAAGTACCCGTTCTTGTGAAATTATAATCGGTGGCGTTTCTTTATCGCCTTGAATCGCTCGTTGATATTAATTAGTCGGAAGAACCTAACGGATCATAAAAACAAGATGATTTGGATTATTTGGGTCGTATTAACATCCTAGCCATGTACCGATAAGTAAGCTTTGATTAGCGTAATCCCGGCCTAAATCGTAATTTCCTTCTTTATAACCTTCGTGAGTTCGATGAGAGTCTTTTATAAGGGAAAGTGAATGATGCGAGTGGCCAACATTGATATATATATACACAAAAATTAATGAAACGTGGCAGAGGACCCTTGAAATAAATGAAGTAAAGTTAGTATTATATTTTTAGAAAGTAGTTTATCTTTAACATTAATATCGGTATAACAGATTTTATATTCTGTAGTGGTTTTATCTACCGATTTAATGGTAGACGAATTTAATTACACCCGTTTAACGAGTGTATATTGAAGGGAAGACCTTACAACATTACGATTTAGAATTTCGAGGGCCTTAATAAAAACCCGTAAATCCTCCTCCTCCGCCTTACTTTATAGTATAGTACGGTATTCAGGGTAGTGTTTCAAAAGTTCGTATGAAGATCTTGATTGTTTTTAACTCATGTCTAGATTTTTTATTACATCGGAAAGTTTAATGCCCCTTTTTTTACTAGGGCTGTGGGTATTGTCAGAGTCGTCATATAGGTGACAGAGAAAAGAATACGAAAGGCTTTTCATAAGAACTCTTATACCTATTTGATTTACGTAGATAAGGAAAAAGGAAGAAGTTAAGGCCTACGATCTGGCGTAGGCCCGCATAATTGAATCCCTTGGCCTTTATTAGTGAGGTGGTCTGTAGTGTTCATCGCGGTACGTAATATTAATATACGATGCTCGGTATAACTGGTCCCATTAAAAAGCATTACGAAGGCGTTAATAGTCCATTCGTAGGATGTATACAGATTTGAAAACTTCTAGGTCGCGCCTTTACGCTTTGAAAGCTTTATAAAAGGATTCATCATTAAAGCGCTCAGTACTATACGCCGCAACATCTTTTCCGCTGGGAGTGGTCAAGTTTCCTAGCGCTTTAGCTAGGGCCCTTAAATGCTTTACAAAGGTCGGGCGGTCTTTGCAGGCGCGTTGGGGGCGCGTATAGTCGATTTAGCCCCTTTAATGTTGACTATAGAAGGGACTACTGAAGATATTTCGTTAGCGTTGTTAAGGTATCGTATGCATATATGGAAGCAGCACTAAAAATTGTGGAGAATGCCTGTAAATGTGTCGTAAAGGATTTAAATACATGTTATAATGCATATATACCATTTTAAACGTGTTTTCGACAAATGAATATTTATATTTACGATTGTAATAAAGCGTTTACCGAATCCATCCGTGACTTTACCTTAAACTAAAAGTTATATTACTTAAAATAATTTTCGGTAAGGTCTCTATTGTACTAGGTACTTTAGAAGAGTAATTGTAAATATTGGTGTTTGTATTGAAGTAGATGGTAAGATAGAAGGGAGAAGAGGTTTTTGGACAGTGCACGCCACAGGTGAGAGCTTATAACCTCTCAACTGGGCAGTGGTACTCCACCATGCACTTTGTTAATCTTCTTTTGAGGTAATGGCACTTTACCGTGTACTTTGCAAATGTCACTTAGAGGTAGTAGCACGTTATTATACAATTTGAAGAAATGTATCTTATAAAGTGGCACGTTACCATGTACTTTTATAAAGTTGTAATATGTAGTGAGACGGTTTATTAATGATAAAGATATATGTTAATATTTACATGGGCAATCTTTTTTTTTCTCATCGCAGCCAGTATTTGTAATTTTGTAATAATAGTAAAGTCTATAGTGTAATTTGTATTCGTGGTATAATAATGATAGTTTAGTCGTTATATAATTTATATCCATAGTTTAATAATTATAATTTTGTTGTTGTATCAATTGTAAAGGTTTAAATTGGTAATTAAAACTATGGTAATAATTGTAGTCAAGCCTTAATTAGTTTTCGTAATTATTAGTGGTATATTATTTTTAGAGCTTGGTATTAATTCTTATAAGAATGTAACTATGTAGGGGTAACTACGGCGTTACGTATTTTAGGGTTAATAGAAAGATATATTGCTATTAGCTATGTAAAAAAAAAATTGTTGTCCCTGTTAACAACGCATCCCCTTTATTAACGTAAGTTCCAATTGATTGATTCAAGTACGTAAACCTAGCTTACTATTTTAATTACCTATTTGAAACTGCTTCTATAAATAAGTTACTTGACTAATTCAATATATTATTTTCGCCTGTTAATAGATATCGTGTAAACCTAGGTTGGTAAGGCGCCGTTTAATATGTTTATATAAAAGAGAAGAGGTGGTTACGGCCGTTACCCGCCGCGCTGTTACCGCCACCATCCTTATCCCTATATTTTCAGGCAGTATGTTATTAATTCCAGCTTTCCTTTTCGCCACCTCCACCATCGCCGCTGCTGATAACGCCACCACCCCCTGGTCCTTTTTCTCTCTCTTTCGTCGTTCCTTCACCCTCTAGAAGGCGGAGTGGGGAGCTCCTAAGCTTATGAAAATTACCTTTTCTCCACGAGTAAAGATCCTATTACCCGTGGCAGCCACCTTCCCCTATCTTTATAAACGTAGTTTGGCGAAATTATAACGCGATTTGTATTACTAATTATCCCCGTATTTTAAACGAGGTAACAAATGTCAACCTGGTACATCTCTTTGAGTTACGTCTCGCTAGGGTACGTTATGAAACCTTTTTAAAGCGTAAAGCGTTAAAGCGACGAACTTGAGTCTGTAGTTCCGGGCCTTTAATAAATACGCCTTACGTATCTTGTATCGCATTCACAGCCGCGGGTAAGTTTATTAGCAATTACTATTAAAATAGGTTTCGGTCGGACTATTATAACTGTTATAAGCGAGTTAGTAACGAATACTCTCTTTTTTCGGTAGTTCTAAACCCGCAAACCAAAGCTTTATCACTGGTTCGCCGTTCTTACGGTAAATTTACTCCAAATTTGTAATTCTAACCGCGAATGAAATTCGATTACTAAGATAAATATATCGCTGGAAACATTTTGAACAATAATTACTTTCTTAAATAACTAAAATAAGTCGATATTAATCAATAGTAGGCGTTAAACAGCGACTTAATGTTACGGTGACAATTATCTCCGCCTGGAAACGGGGCTTACGTATATATTACGTAGGCGAATTCAACAACGTTATCGAGTATCATCGTAAAAAGGATGAAAACCCCCCGCGCCTTTGGTGAAGGGTATACGGCCTAAGGCGCGGGGTTACACCTTCGGTAACGCCTATAGCGGCGTTAACAGCGGCGATAACAGTGGCGCTAATAGCGAGAGGAAAGGTGGTATGGAGGCGGATGGTAAGGATGCGACGCCGATCTCTGCTTTTCTTTTTGGTAACAATTAGCTACCTATTTATATACCCGGGCCAGCGCGCCCGGTCATATTGTAATTCGATATATACTGATATAATTATTTTTCACAACCATATCATAATATAAGTAATAAACGAAAAGTAAAAAATGTGTTTAGTAAAGTTGTTTAGTGTAAAAGAAAAGTAGTAATGTGTTAAAAGTGATGCCGAAAAAAACCTAAACAAAACAAATCTGTAAAACCGGTGTAAATAACACATTCAAAAAGTGTCAAAATCTGAAAAAGCGAGGGAAATAGTAGATTCAAACCGCGATAAAATGTAAAAAGCGGTGTGAATAGCGGGTCTGGACCGCGAAAAAATATTAACAATAATATAAACATGTAAAATGAAAAAGAGGCGAAAAACGTAAGGTATAAAATATCTAGCTAAGGTAAGGTCATACAATGTTCCTAGAAACGTTAACGAAAAATGCATTCGTTAATAAAAACGTTTCCAACGCTTCATTTAACGCGCCTTTGGTTATTACGTTTATTGGGTTCGATTTTCGGTTAATCGACCCTGTCTTTTCAATTTCTCGACGCTTGTGTAATTCGCGCAGAGATATAATATTGATGATAAAGGGCTTTTTATTGGCGGTACTAAGTTTAATGAAGTACTCGTAAAGAAAGAAAACGATAGAGTGAATTACTAAAAAGGGGGATTAAATTAAGGTTTAAAACGATTATTTGGATCGTTATCGTTATAATAATTATAGAGTTCAAGCCAGTGATAATATTTTGGATCTTCGAAGCTAAAAGACTTTAGATAACACGTTTATGTTTAATCTCGAATTAATTAATGATATTACTATAAAAGGTGAGTTCGTTCTAAGTTGGTATCTATTTTCTAATTATAAAAACGAATCCAATCATTGAATTATTAGCGGTATTATTAACGAAGGAACCTTTAATCAAAATAAAAATATTTTAATACATATATTAAGCGATATAGATGATGAATTTTCATTTAAATTATATATTTACCACGTAAAGAACTCATTCAGGTATTTATATACGTTATCCAAAGAGTTGGTTTAACATTTCGTAATGACCGAAAAGTTCAATAAGGCCTCTAATAATATTATTCAGGCATTCTAAGCACCAAGTACATGCTAGTATTCATAATTATCGGCTCGTTTTATGCTGTCCAGGTTAACAAGGATAAATTTTCCTAATTACTCTTTTTACATAAAGTTCAAAATACCATTTCGAGAAGTGATTGACGTGCTGTTAAAATCGATAATACGGTTTTCTTTTAAATACTTCCTAGGTTTTACTTTTAGGCTACCCTTTGAAAGTTTCCTCTTTTTAATTACGGAAAACAACGCGTTACATAAAGTTAATGTATTATTCATCTATATATTTATAAGTATAAAGCCTTGAACGCGTATCATTAAAATTAATATATTCAGGTTGAAGGTATAATTAGCTATTTCGAGCCGTTCCTTATAATGCATTTTATAGGTATTATACTAATATACACTAAACTTAGTGAATCCGTAAAGCGATTTTATAATACGTAACATCGTTTCATGTAAATATTATTTTCAGAGCTTAGTAGGTATATAGTCGCAAATACGCGGTGAAGCCGTTTTTAAAACTATATATAAACTTATATAATATTAAAAAGTTGAATATGAAGGTTATAAAGAGTTTTAAAAGAGGATAAATATTCAAATTAGACGATGGATAGCCCGTTATTAAGTGGGCGACTAAGTTATAATATCCTTCTTACCTTAGTTGTTATACGTTTTAACTATAAAGCAACTTTTTATAAGGTTTGGCGACTTTGTCTTTCAACTCATCAACTAAACGTATAGGAGAAAATTTGTAAACAATGTTAATTGTAAGTTTAAACTTTTTAAATCAAAAAATGCTAAATTCGATTGAAGTAGAAATTGACGTTTTCGTAAATTACTGAAACAGGTTATTTAAGGTGGTAATAACACCTTTTCGACGAATTTTCGAATTTAATTTACGGTTTGCCGTTTCCTTTTACGTAATGAAGGAAACCGTCACACAAGTTTTAAAACTCATTTTGTTTTTGGAGCAAAGGGACCGCCCTTGGCAGATTAATATTAATTTTATTAATATAAGCTGTCTGGTTACGTAGGGTAATAAAGGTGGTAAAAAATAATTCGAGGGGTATATAGTTTTTTGGGGCGGCTTATATTCTTAATTTTAGGAGTGATTTGGTGGGTACCTCTTTTGAAATTACGGTTTCGGACAGCTTTCGTTTATCTCTTCCCTTTGATATTTCCGCACTATTATGTATCGAAATAAACTCGTATCGTTTGATAAGTTTTTAAGCATATCGTAAGATTTAAATCCGTTGATTCATGAACTTTTAGTCTATCTGTCTTTCGTTTTCCAAACTAAAACTTCAGGTTTTAATAATTAATCTAAAAAGCTAATTTCACGCGAGCTGTTTTTAATAACCAATTCCCTCAAAATATTATTCCTAGCCCGTAAAAAACGTAATACTATTATAAATTTTACCACAACATTTACCTTACATATTAAAATTAGCTATAGTATTCAATTTTTATAAACTTTAGGATAAATACCGAAAATTAAAAATGTTAAATACATGAACGCAGGTTAAATATATTATTTACGGCGTTAACTACTATTTATAAGATTAATTCCCTAAATTTAACACTTTTCAATTCCTTAGACAGTACCATATACTTTTTTGAAACGATTTGTAATACCGTTTCTAATTTTCAATACCTTATAATGATTTTAAAAGTATCTGATTACATTCATTACCAGTATATTTAGGTTTAGTATACTATTCCGTCGAATCGAACGCTGTACCAGTATTGTATATAATCGAATTTCAAGGTTTCAAATGAAGGTTGAACCAGTAATCTACCAAAATATTCAAATAATCCGTAGCGGAAACATTTCGCGTGAATATTGCAGCTTAAATTAATGTTATTACGTCGACAGCATATAATATTAGCTAAATTTTAAGGTATATTATGTCCACAATTACCTTGTAATTGAGATCTAAATCGTCCTTAAAGCTGAATTTCAACCGCTCTAGGGTTTGTAAATATAGCAAATATTTGTTGAAGGACTTTTTAATAGTCTTTGACGTTTATTTTCCCATATTAATGAATCCTACGACGTAAAACAACCGTAAAAAGACGGTTCGTTACCAGGTGTCTAAACCGGGTGTGCAATATCCTTAATTCAGGTTGCGTTACTTAAATGGTTTGAATCATATATACTTTGGGAAAAAACTACAAGTATCCAAATTTAAGGCGAAACGGTACGGATACGTTATCCAAAACACGGATGATTTAATAAATCGTATTTGAAAACTTAATTTCGGGTTCATCAATATTAGTTAATAAAAAAAGCAATAGTGTTTCAAAGTCCATTACGTAAAACTTAACCGATTCAAATCGCATATTTACAAGAATTATATTAAATGACGACGCTTTACCTTTATTAAACAAAACTTCCCGGTACTTTTTTATTCGTTCAAGCTGAAATTTCGGGAATCTCACCGCAAACACAAAGAAATATCGTTTCCCGATAGTTAATATTTCAACTACATCGGTATCTGATACAATGACCTGAAATCGGTTTCTGTATTTGTCAAAAAGCGTAAATTACAATGTTATATAGACGTTTAATGTTTTATATTCGTAAATCAAGCCTACGATATATAGGAATGAGATATCTTACAAGCTTGTAAAAATTCGCCGGTTGGATTTCTTATTCTATATTATTAAGTAAATTTCATCCCCTTTAAAGTCCTCTTTTCCAAGGTTTTCCTTGTAGAGATAGGCGTTCAATGTATCATTTATGTTTTGATAATTGGTTACGTACGTTGTAAATTTGGTTTTCATCGGGTTTTTAAGTAGGTAATCCACTGAAAATGGGTGTTTAATCCGAATTTATTTGTATACAATATAGTTAGTCGATTAATAGCCGACCTTACCGCATATAATATTACGTTTTGAAAACCTATAAAACTTTGTATACTCTTTTGTAAATATTACTATATACGTGGTAAGTTTCGTGTTCAGTTATAAGGTCTTTTTTGCTAATAGCTGCTTTATCTTTGGTTTTCGAGGCTTTTTCTTTAGTTTCTTTCATTCCGGTAGCTATATTTAGGGCGTCTCTTTGGCTTCAGGTATACTTCAAACAGTAGGTTCAAGAGGAAGTGAATTATTTCGGAGAGGTTTATTTTGGTGATTTATTCCTTGGCCTTTACTCTTTCGGTTACAAATACTAATCCTAAGCTTGTTCATCGGCGTATCGAGGTTTTAAACGAAGTTTTAAAACTCCTATAAGAAATCTTTTACATACTTTTTCGGCTGAAAAATTGTAAATTTAAAGTCTGGGCTTACTCGGTATATTTTTTTAACTATTGAGATAAATAATTCATTTACCTTATATTCTAGTTTAAAGGCAGCCCAAAATTTTCTGAATTTCGCCAATCATGTGATAAACATTTCCTATAGAGTTTTGTTAACGTTTTTACGCTATTTTTGTACCAATTCTCATGTAATTTTAATCTAATCTTTATTTTAAAACTTATGGGTTATTTCCCTGTCGAAAAATATCTTTGAGCGGTTATAACACTTAGCAAATATATCCACTTGCGTAAAGTTGTATATGTACCACATTTTAGTTTGACTAAACAAAATTTCGAGTATAATAACATAAAGTTATAATCGCTTAATATCTAATCTTTCATATGTATTAAGTATTACACGTATCTTATTATCAAAGATGTCGTATAGCTCGTTACTATAAATCTCTTTTTTCATCTTGAAATTTAACAAAAGTAATAATTTTTGTAATCTTACTTTTAGTAATGAGAAAACGGTATAGTAGAAGGTTTCGGTAAGAGCCATAATTATTGGGTATTAGTTAATAAGGTTCGTATTATTGTTTTACGCCGTTTATCGTATCTTCAGGTAAGCCGTTTTCCTTATCCGAGCCGCTTTAATTTTAGTAAGCTGGTTATTGACTATATCTGGAAAGTAATATTATCTTTGTTTTTATTTAAAAGTACGTTTTGGTAAAGGTTCATATTCGACTCAAGTTGTAAATAATCTTTATAGCCCTTCCTCCTCTTTTATTCATTCCTCTCATTCCGTCTATACTTCGCGACATGCGTTTAACCTTTCTAAACGCTCTATTACTTGTATATTCGAAGTCTTCTTTCGTTCCTTATCCGTTATTTTCAAAAGCTGATTTTAGTGATTTTTAAACTAGTATCAGTTTACAAATTTCACGTTTATCACTTTATTGTCGGTCCTTTTTAAAATTTAAGTAAACTGAACTATTTCCAACACTACTTAAACGATATGTCTATTATTACCTCCGGTCGTATGAATAACTTTATTTTGTAATTATTGACTTAATATTCTTGAGGTTACAGCGTCTATCATACGCTGCATTATGAAGGTTTAACCCGCGAAATCCTCCCTGAAATTATGAAATAAATCGCTTCCTTTAATATCTCCGTTACAACAGTAAAGAATTAGATTCGTAACTATGTACTCGTTGTAAAATGGTTCAAATCCTTTACAAAAGCTTCGATTTTATTATCCTACAAGTTAAGGTCCAAAATCTTAAAAATATTTTTATAAAACGATGTATTTTCAAACAAATAATTCATATATTAGATAATTTCATTGAAGTTCATTTGTATTAAGACCGTGGTGACGAAAGTGCGAAGTGTATTGGAGCGGTTAAAAGGCTGATTTTTGTATATACTGGAAATGTTAAAGCGGTGTAAATTGTAATATTTCTCAATACATAATATTCGTGTTCGTTTATAATATAGTATTGAAAAAGGTTCGATCTAAATAAGATCGAACGATATGTGAAGTGAAAGCAAATAAAATACATCAAAGCGTAAAAAGTCAATCGTCTAACATTTAGTAATGTTAACGGAATTTAAATAAAATACAACTAAACCGTAATTAAAAGGTAGTCAGATGTCTCAAAGTAGCCCTTTTAACGCTTTGTAAACCCTGTACTAGCTAGATGGCTAATAAACTCAAACGTCCTAAATAATAAACTTGAATAAACGGTATAATTTACGGCGGACAAGGAAAGGAAAACAGGGAAAATCGAACGGTGTAAAATAGGATCGATGAAAAATAAATGTTTAAAGGTGTATATATTTAAGAGTTAAGTTAATAGGTAAGTTTCAGTATTCATATTGGGCTTACGGTGTACGTTTGGTAAACGGTTTCGGACGTTTTATCCCACTGTTTTTAGGGTTTGTAAGCCGTTTAGTTACTTTTTCTTAACCGTTACTTAGTTTGGAATCAGTTTAGATGTAGCGTTCAAATCGGATAGATTCCAATAAAAGGTTGCGAAACTTATTGGTTAAATATTACGTAGTCTAATACGCAATAAACCGCTTTCCACAAAGTGCCTTGGTACGTCTAAAACAACAAAAAAAGTTAACAGGTAAAGTAACGTCGCTTTTCAAAAAAAAAGAAAAAAACTAAACGAATTGATAATATCGTACTAAAGTTACCCTTTTCAAATTTATTCCGGGTTTTAGAGTCTTTGTACGCTTCGGATTTCAAAGGAGTTCCCGTGTATTTCCATAGTGCATAAAAGTTTTATGAGTCGTAGAATGAAAGAACGAACAGGTGGGATTGCTACAGCATTCTTCTATAAATATTTAACTTAAATTTGTCTTTTCTTTCCTAAATTTTCTGTAATCCCCCGAATCGGTTACTAATCAATGTCGGTGAGGTCTTTATTATACCAGGTACGTAAGAAAAGTATTTGTAAAAATTGGTGTTTGTACTAAAGTAAATAGTAAAATAAAAAGGAAAGGAGGCATTCGTAGAGTCCACGCCACAGGTAAGAGCTTATAACCTCACACCTGGTCAGTGGCACTTTACCATATACTCTACTAATTTCCCTTCTGGATAGTGGCACTCTACCATGCACTTTGCAAATGCCACTTCTAGGTAGTGGCACGCTATTATGCACTTAAGGAATGCACTTTGTAGAGTAACACGTTATCGTGCACTCTTACAAAGGGGAAATCTGCAGCGTGACCGCTTACTAACTATAGATATATATGGTAATATCTACAACAAAAATAATTAAACCCTTAATTGCATGTATTACATCAATTGTAGGTATATTAAGCTCTAATATTATAGGCAGTAAAAGAATTTGAAGTGGAATACGGATTAAAAACATATATAGAGCTATTAATCAGGCTTAAAGCTGCTCTAGAACTGTTCTTATCATAATAATATTGAAAATCATTGAACCTAAGCTGGTTTTTCTAGCATTGCATAATATAGTATATTTCTGATAAACATCAATAAAAGCAGTGAATAAATTACTTCCACTATATTTTGATTTAGGATTAGAACTATATGAAACATTTTATCAACTTAATAGTCTCAAAGTTAATTGTAGCAATGATATATTGTTTGTCATGACCCAGACAGTGGTTAGGTTAGGAAACGGGCTAGTATGCAATTGTGCCACTGAGAAGCCTGAATTTATGTCAGCCACGATGACGAAGCAAAGTCACGTGATGGATCATGAAGAATCATAGCGATCCAAGATGATTCAGAGAATGGAGGATCTTAGCGATCCAGTATGATCCAACCCAAGACAGTACTAAAGACGGTATGAAGGATAAAGAATATAAAGACACGGTCAGCACCACATAGATAGTATTTCCTTCTGTGAATCTAAGTATTCAGTCTACACATCTGAATAGCCTTACAGCTTTTGATCATTCATTGCACGGTTTAGATATTGTTCACTCAGCACCTCTGCTATCTTCTTGATAACATAAACCCTCTAACACGTTCTATATACTTACGGGTATTTAGTGTGATCATTACATTGATTAAACTTGTTTTCTAATATAGGAATAGCATTGCATATTGTAAAGCATTATAATTACTAATTCATTTTTCATTTTTGCATCGAATAACTGATAAAAATTCATATTATAGTAAAGAATCTCTCGGATTTATATGTATTTTCACTTTCCGCAACTATTACACGAACCATTTTAAACCATCTTACTTCATATGAGTGTAATAACATATTTAATAAATATCAAGTATGATATATTGTATTACTACAGGAAAGTAATATAGTGATGGAAATTAATTGCATAGACATCGGTACAGTTAAATTTGAATCGAACCTAGTAAACTAATTACTTTTACTCAATTTAATCATTGCGAAAATCACTGTAGATATTATTCCAATATTCGAAACTACATCCACCCTTCTCTCTCCCGAATATATGAAGATATTTCATCTTAATGCCAATTATAAGTGTAATAAATTGGTTCAAAAACAATTCAAGATTTGTAGCTTATTTGTAATAATTATATTTGTGGTTTGAAATTTTAAAAACTATAATTATATGAAGAAATGAAAAAAAACAGAAAGAGTTGAAATTTAATTATTTGTATTGAAAGTTCGATTATCAAGCTATAACACAGTATACTCAATTATTAAAGTCATTATTAATAAGAATATTGATTAATTAATGTTGAATTCAATTTCAAGGCTTTAGTACTATTGCCAAAAATATTTATAGGCATCTTACCGATTCAAATTAACTCTTAATAACAATCAAAACTTTARCTCCAATGTTTTCTTTTACATTTTTGAATTATATATCAAAATTTCACTTCATGTCTTAAATTGAGATACGGTATTTAACGGCACAAAGTTCTTTAAAACTGTCACAGCGAAAGAAATGTGATAGGCGTTTCCTACTTTGTATATGGACATACAATTGAAATCTTGAAACGTATGAACATATGTTATTACTACCAATTCTAATATATAAAAGTTTCGAAATAACGTTCGAGCGTTAGGAATTCAATATAGATTGTTCTTAGTTAGAGTACATTGAGGAATTCAAAATATGGAAAGTTCATATGAATCATTAACGAAAACTGCCGATATCCTTAATTTTTAAGGTAATAACTTTGCGCCACTAGAAGTAAAATTTCAAATTTAAGTAAAGGATTTTAACGATATTATAAGATTTAAAGGCTCAAAGTTCGCACTATTCGTTTTTAACGTTTACTTAAAGATAACGAGTAAATTTCTAGTATTATAAAACAATCGTATAAGTATCACAATGAAGAAAAAACACTGCGGAATTTACCAAAATAATTCGCGAAAAGTTGAGTCAACGACTCTGCAAATATTAAAAAAAGATTTTTTGATAAAAGATGTACAATTTTTGTTCTTAAAAAGTAAATTCATTTTCTAAAGGGATTCAAGTGGATAGGAAATTTTTAGATATTTTTAATCACTACTGACTGATATTCTACAGTTAAAATTGTTAATAGTCTCCTAGATTTCTGTAAAACATAGGTAAAGCTATATCAAAGGTTCCTGGATGATAAATATAACCAAATCGAGTGAATAATTTAACAAATTTTACACACGCTTTTCATGAAGGATCTAATGAAACGGCGATATTTATGACGACCTTTTGAAAGAAAAACATACAACAAACATAATAATTATAAGCCTCATCGAATAAAGAATGCGTTTGAATTTATGTGAGAAAAAAACTATGAACTACTTATTAAACTACGTACTAAAATCATTATCAATATATTGAGTAAATTTTATGAGGAACTCAATTGATTTGAAATCGACTAATTACGTAATCATAACGTGGTTTAATTGCCGTTGCTAACATATTTAGGTGGATATGATATAGTGATATTAATTTCAAGGATATTTCATGCATTTAAAGTTAAACTCCGGAAATTCAATATAAAACATTCAAATTATCTATTTCGAGATATGGTAATAGATATGAAAACTCTATTTTTATGTATTTATCCATACTATAGAGGATTAGTCAACTATTAATCATTGTAATTTTCATGAACTTGATTAATATCATCAACAGTTATTTTATATTTAATAGATTCGACATTGTGGAAGCGTACATCCAATTTTCCACCAATCAAATAGCGGATAATATTATTGTAATTACCAACGAAGATTTGTAAATACCCCTTAAAATAGTATTGCAATATGTAAAACCGTTGAAATGATTAATGAAAATTAGTATATACTAGTTATTAATATATTAAACATACTCCGAGTTAAAACTTTATGTAAAATGGTAAATATTCAACCTGTTAGAATAGCAGTCAATTGCAGTAAATTGAATTCAACTGTACTTACAGTTAGTTCATTGTACTGACTGCAAATTGATTGCAGTTTGTGGGATTAACTGCAACTCTAGTGTGTTAGGTGCCCACTTCAATGTGGTGCACGGTCCAAACAAGCTGGCCAAACAAATTATCATGTAGACCGGCTAGCGGTCTACTAAACTTAGAAGTAAGATATTACCATTTTCAATGCAGCACCAGTTACTTCGACCACTGAGATTCGTATAGATTACGTTGCAACGATAAAGTTCTACCAACGTTGATTAATTCTTATTAGGTCAAGCACAGATAATTCAGAGAAATGAAGAAGTTAATTTCTTGTTACTCTTTGTTTAGGCAAATTAAAGGCAAAGTTTTTGCGAAGCGCCCCTACAATACTATGTCAGTTACTGTGACAATAAGTAGGGAAGGATTCTGAATTACGTCAGTTTTCGCAGAAATTTACGATCAGGCGTTGGTATCGTTATCGAAAAGAACAAGAAATATTTACTGAAACAGTTTACACGCGTTAAAATTTACTACTTGAAAGTCTTAAAGATTGTTGAATTGGTAAACGGCTAAGTTAACAGTACAAAGGTTCCTATTATAATCGACATAATTATTACACATAACAAAACAAATCAATCACACCACCCTCTAATTACAAATAATAATTTTAATAGTAAATAACTTATGACTTCACTTAGTGTTACACTCCTTTTTCCCCTTATACCTTTTGAATTTTCGTTACAATGTACTTAAAATACAATGGAATTATCACCGTTAACGACTCCATTAAAAAAAAGATAATCAAAAACTTCGGTGTTGTCATCCAAAAACATTATATTAAAGACTTCTGATTATGGAAGCTGATAAAAATTTAACCCTTAAAAACTTTGCCAACAAAATCAGCTGTGATATCCTCGACTTGTACTACACTAGATTCGACTAATGATTTCAAATACTGGATATCTTTTAAGATTGTGTTGTAAAATATGTTAAATATGTGAAAACGAATGGATAAATGCGTGAAAATAATGATAAAACTTGAATTGACCAATCGAGGTGTTGAAATCCCCGCGAAAAAAGAAGGAAAACGGTAATCTAGGAAACGTACTCTACGAATGCGCCATGCAGAAAGATACCTAATGGATATTTTTTGAACAAAGGGGCAAGGGCAAAGATATTGTTGGCGATAATGTTTCTCAATACCCTGAAACGTGTTCGCAAAGTTTTATTCAAATTTAAATGAATTTTTCAAACCCCTTTTCCTAGGATTCATAACAATCCAATATTACGGGCCATAATGAATCGATTAACTCACGAAAAGCAAGCCTTTAAGTCCACCAATTAACTGAAAAGAAACCTTGGTAAGCTCTTTGATATTAAAAAGATTACAACCAAATTCCCTACAGCAATCCTTAAGTTCCTTTTCCCTAAGCCCGTAAACATGTTTATATCTAATAAGTGAATTGAAGTATG
Source organism: Anisogramma anomala (assembly GCA_038502455.1). Lineage (NCBI taxonomy): Eukaryota > Fungi > Ascomycota > Sordariomycetes > Diaporthales > Gnomoniaceae > Anisogramma > Anisogramma anomala. Next base: position 7,379,880 of record JASMMZ010000011.1, on the reverse strand, counting down.
AGCAGCTTTATATATAAGCTTATAATGGATACAACTATTATTTTTCCCCCTTGAGAATTTGCTAGAGATAATTATCCTACCTACTAACACCAGCACCTTCCTTAACATCTGTCGAGGGATCTAAAGGGTCCTTACTACTAGTATATTACTTTTTGTTTTCGAGATATCCCTACAATGGGTACGGATTGCACGCAAATTATTACGTTCGTTTAGATTTGAGAGGGTAAGGAGAAGTATGACTGTAAGTCATATAAACTATTCAATGTTAAGTTGTGGTCTAATTTTTGACATTTTCCGCTCAATGACGATTGAATTGCCAGGGTTTTACTAGTTATCTCTCAATATTCTCACTGGTTAAGCCAAAGATTACTGCCTTCGGAATTTAACAAATTATTCGTCGTTTCGAAAAATTTACGATAATTTTAAGAGATACTCTGAATACGATTTTACCTCGCCTCATAATATATAAACAGGAATATCATTCTGTATTTTTCTATACTGAGCTATAAGAAAAGTCAGAAAGTAAAATTGATACATTTAATTAGATACTTGATAGGCTAATGTTTTACTAATAAGCAATAAGGAATGTAGAAGCGGGTGAGGACATATTATGCTAGTAATTCCTCTTGGCCCTTTTGGAATACAAGTAGTTTAAATTCTTTTTGAATTTCCCTAATATTATTTATAAAGGTTTTATTGGGCTAGTTGTAGTCCTTATTTGTAATCGTAATAGTATGAGTACCGAACTCGACTAATACATACCTTCAAGCTCCAGAGTTTAACGACGACGATAAAAACCATTTTTATGCGTATTATATCGACCGTAAATACAGTCGGCGTGGCTAGCCATCAAGGGGCAGGTTGGGGGGATAGGGGGCTTTGAAGGCGCGCACGGCAGCGCGCGGTACGCTAAGGGCAGTTCTTACGAGAAGGTACCTCTATATACATTAGTACAAGGACCCTAGTCATAAGAATACGCGTTACTGGGAACCAGGGCGTTAGGTGCAAGGTGCAAGGGTAGTTACTGGCGCAGGCGTAACTTTGTAGTTGTATAGAAAAAGGTTTGGAACTAGGGGCTGTTTGAACAAGGGGCTCCCTTTTTGTTTTGTAACTCAACGCACAGGCCACCCCGTATATAGGGGTTCTCCTACGATGCGTTTCCCCAATAACGAGCCACGACTCGCATATACCTACGCCTATATATTCACGCATATACACGCGCCTCTATTTATCTTTGCGCGTTTTACTTTCGCTTATCACATAAACTTTCCTTTCGCTACCAAAGTTTTCCAAGACCCTGTTTTCCATGGTTCATACAGTTATATTCCCGGCGTAAGTAAACTTTGAGCGGGAACTAAAATAGTAGCATCGCGCTGCCAGACTAGGGTTGCATTCCATACGCCTACGGGTTTTTAGACTCCGAAGCATCCTAAGGTCTTGATTAGAGGGATGACACAGGGTCCCGCGGGCCCATACGGGCCCCAATAGGGCTCGCATTACTATCTCTCCCGCCGGTGTCTAGAGGACAATTTCTTAGCAGCTAATTTAACTCTTGTAGTTGGCGTGGCCCGGTGATAGTAGAAAAAAAAAGAGATCGGCCTGAGCAATAGAGTTAATAAAAGGATATTTAGAAGTATAACCGCCGAGTTACTTAAGGGGTAGGATATTCCTTATCGTCAGAATCTTCAAGTAAGTCACGCAAACTCACTGTGAATGTGAAGAAATGTTCGATTTACGGGAATAAGACTATTAGTTAATACTTTACATGATTACCTAACACGAATCGAAACAGATAATATATTACATGTACTTCCCTTCCACCTTTAATTATTGATATATGAAATATGTCACAAAATTTGAAGGTAAAGATATTGAAGATCACAAAAACAGGTCTAAAACTATTGATTTATATAAATATATTAACACCAGTTCAAAAGTGATGTAATAACTAGCTAACCCCGATTTTTTATACTGTTTAATAGGTGAAGATCCTATCATCATCATGAAAATGAAGATCTTGGTTTTATACTCTTTTTTATTATTCGCAATTATTATGTTAAGTAATTTTTTCAAAGTATTATGCTTGATATTGAGGTAATACGTTATTTAATAAAAGGTTATTTGCAATACATCGCATTGCGAAGGGATATTTATACTATTACAGTATTTAACCACACAGATGCTAGTGAGGCTAAAGTTGGATTTAGCTTGAGAAAAAAAAATTTATTGGGATGGACAACTATTATTACAATTGTTAAGCTTATTCAATTCTACATTTTAAATCCCCTACTCCCTTTATCTTTTCATCAAAAAATATGAAATACATTGGCGTTAACGTTGATATTTATACTAACAAATTAGTTGAGGCTAAAGGCGATTAAAGGTTTTCATTTAGTTTAAAATGAAAATACTTTAGATTGTACTTTCAATGATTTAATATAATGGTGTTGAACTTGATGAAATTAGAACTTTGGGAATTATATTACCTATTGAACCACTCGGCTACTAATAGGGAATACAAAGACTTTAAAACGACTGGTCATCAGAATATAAACTTACCAGCGCTAATGGCAATGGAACGGCTTAGCTGTTTCTATTAAAAATATTAATAAACCTTACAAAGGTTTAAATTGACTTTGAATCAGATTATGATTTTAACTTTGAAGATTTCGAAAACGTATTTTACATAGATAGTAAGCTATTGTTTTATTTTATCAATTTCGTTATAGCTTTCAACGATAATGAACTTTTCAAAATTATCACAGTAACGAAAATATAAAGGCAACTCCGTATTTAGAGATCAATATATACATGGGACCCAGAAACGTATCAATATTAGATATTGATATTAACTTTACTAAAATAAAGGTTTAATTTTATATTTAGTCGATAGGGTTTTCATGTAAATAGGTTTCTATAAAAGCTTATTAAAGTATTAGTAAGGTTGACGAGTCTTCCGTTTTTTTTGCAAAAAAAATCTATAATATCCTTACCTTATAGATTGAAAACTTTACAAGATTTGAAACATAGTTTCAAATGGTTGTAAAAAAATTTAACGATATTATTAGCCTTAATGATCTTGTATTAACTTTACTAATATTTGGAGCCTACTCACATATAACAACTTAATTGCTACTATTATCAAACACACAAAAGCGAGTTATGGTATATAACAAAGCTGTTGGAATATTATTACATGAAGTGCAATAGGTCAAATTTACTTACAGTAAAGTTAACTATACCAAACTGCAAGTTGAGTGTATTGCTTTGTGCGGACTTACCGCATTGGATATAAGTCGAATGAAGTATGCTGCACTACACTCTAGGGCACGAGCCAAGCAATTGGCCATAAAATTTAATGTACAGACCGCATAGCGGTCTGCCAAGCCTAGAACAATACATCCACCACTTGACCACGTAATACTACTGTTACTTCGACCAATCGAATCGACAACGTTGCAACGTCTAAGACCTACCAACACTGATCAGAGTTTATTAGGTTAATTAAAGATAAGCTAAGTAAAAGGAGAAGCTACTCTCCGGTTACGCTCTAAGTTAAACGACTATTGGAGTAGAGGAAAGATTCTTGCGAAGGGCCTTTACTACTGCGATGGTTTTTATAGCAGTAAGTAAAGAAAACTTCTAAGCTACGTCGGTTTTTACGGCAGCTTAAAGATAACGACGGTATTGCAACTAAAAACTCTAATAAATCTTCACAAATATTTCTTAAAGAAGTCGAAATTAGCTGGCAAAATTCTCAATGTTCGGTAAGTTGGCAAACAGCTAAATCAATACTACTATAGGTACTACTACTGCAAGAAAAACGACTGAATCCCTACGTCAAATAACCTATAACAACAAACAACCTTCGCCCTTTACTACCAATAACGATTTACGACTTTACCCTTTATATTAAACCTTTACTCTACTTTACTTTTTTTTCACTCCCCACGCCATTTCAATCTTTAAGTTCCCTACTTTGAGCGAAAACACCAAGTCGCGCTAAAAAATAGCCACTTCGCGTGACCTTACGCCAAGTTATCAAGTCGCCAAGTTTCCACGCGACTTCATGCTAAAATACCAAATCCCTATGCCAAAAATCACCAAATCCTTTTCCTTACGCATCCTATACAATCTAAAACGTTAAAATGTCTACCGCTAGCGTTTAATTTGAAGCTATTACCGACCCCGACAGGAAAGAAGTAATTGAAGCCCTCGGAACTATCTTTACCAAGTTTCATAACTGTGACCTTGAAGGCGAGGACATCGACGAAAAGTTAATTAAAAAAACAACTGGTTAACTTCGTTGGCAACTACATTTTTAAGTAAAACAGCGACGAGGAACGTGCCTGCGGTAGCCATGTATTCCGCAAATACCGTGAATTTTTCGACAATTGAACCATTAACATGTGGAAAGAGATTTAGAAAACTGTTAAGTCCAAGTTAAAGGAAAAACTTAAACTCTGAGGGATCTTCATGCCAAAGACGAATTCTACTAAGCTAGTATAAATTCTATTTAACCTGGCATAGCTTGAAAAGTTCACCTAAAACCTACAGCCTAAGGGAAAGGATGTTAAGGATCTTTAACGCCTTTACACACGATTTAAAGAACCTCCTCTTTACCCCCAGTTAAATTAAGCCTTTTCAAGTGCGGGAGATAAGCATTTTATTCTGTTTAGCAATCTATTACCATCACGTAACAGCGTGGAGTACGATTTTAGCGGCGGTAAARCACATAAAGTAGCGGCTGCTAACGCGGCTAAAGGTATTAATATTAACGCCTCACACCAATCAATTAAGATCGTTAGGCCTCTCAAAACCTTTAAACACCTATCTCCCCTTAACAAGTTAATCGTCAAGCCCCTTAAAACCCTTCTCCGTTTACGTTCGCCTATATACGGGAGCTTACTACAGGTCTTATCACAGGACTTTACCCTTCGGGTTAAGCGACTAGTAATTACTCCTAACACCATACCTCGGAGCCTTTAAGGTTTAAACTGCTAGGAAACACCACTAACAGCTAAGAAGATTATCGCGACCTGCCGCCAGGACTTGTCAAAATGGTCAACATCAACTACAAACTCCTTATGGACTTCACTAAAATTTGGGATAATATTAAAAAATATAACGTAAAGCTTTAAAACCTCCTCGATACCAATATAATGCCCTTTTTAAACATTTGTAAGTAATTGGAGATTATTCCTTCTTATTTTCACTTACTATTTCCTGAAATCCTCATAGGGTACGCCAAGGATAACTACCTAACCTTCCTAATTTAAGCAATCACGTTTTGAGAAATCTACGAAAGCATAAAGAGTTATTTACAATATGACGTCCACTTTACGTAATATAATACAAGCTGAGCTACAACTCGGTAGACTATAATGATGCCGAAAAAAAAAAGGAAATACTAATGGACGTGATTAATTAGATATTTAATTAGCTAATGCTATGTCAAAAGGTAATAGGGAAAGCTCATGCTAGCGAAGCTATATTTTGCGAGTAGGTACGAGTAGTTGTCACGGGTGTTAGCGAATTCTAATACGCCTTATAACGCCTAAATACTACTTAAAAGGACATTTTTAGCTAGTTGCGGTCCTCTCTTACCATAGTAATAGCGCGTATACCAAACTCGTTGAGTATATACTACTAAGCTAGCAATTTTATTAACGTGGATAAAAAAGACCTTATGGTAGTTAACTATGTCGGTCATAAGTATGGGCGCCTATCACGTCTAAGGTTTAGTCTATCGACTTTAACCTCAAACCAAAGGCAATAGCCACGTTAATGTTAACAATATTTCGGTGGACCTGCTAACCGTAAGTACTATCGTTGTAATAATGGTAAAAATGTTAGATTTGTGGCAATTTTAGCTGTTAATTAACTTGCTCCCTCCCCCCCCGCCAAAAGTAGTAATAGAAAAGTAGTTTATTACACTTAATACCCCATTGCTTCGAAAGAGGATTATTTGGATTAAATTGCAGACTTTAAAGGTAATAAGCTAAAACTTCGCTAACGCCTCTAAACAAATCAAGTGATACGAAGATACTGTTTTCGGTACGGCCTATTAAGTAGTCGATCACGACTTCCTGTACCTTTTAGGTGGTAAAAACCCTTACCTTTACCCTAACCAAGCCTCTAACCCCTTATACACTTTCAGCTTCCGCGATCGTTACGCGGACTACACGTTTTAAGGTATTATACCAGATACAGGGGCAGTAAGGTACTTAACACGAGGTTATTCGTAGTATGTGGCGTTGCGAAGGAAAAACACTATAGCTATTAAGATTAATCGTTACGATGTTAGTAAGGCTAAAGTTGGTTTTAGCTTAAGCGAATAACTATTGTTATTAGGGACAACGGTAGTTTAAACTATTGTGGGAGCAATTAAGTTCCATATCTTTAAGTCCCCTACCCCTTTTCTTTTTTGCTTGAAGGATATAAAGACTCTCAGCATTAATGTTGACGTTAATGTAGATAAATTTGTTAAAAAAGGCTAGATGTTCCCACTTGCATTCAAATAGGGGAACTTATAGTTTTATTTTTAAAGCCCGGAGCAGTGGTGTTACACTTAACGAAGTCGGGGGTACGTTAGTTATATTGGCGTTTTAACCACTTAGCTGTTAATAAGCTCTATAAAATTTTAAAGTTCGTAGAGTATAACGATATAGAATATTCTGCCTTAAAAGCCATTAAAAGGTTTTGCCACCATTGTTAAACGTATGCCAAATCCCCCTAGAGATTTAAGTTTACATCAAAAGAAGATAAGGATTTTAACTAAAAGATTTTCATTAATATATTTTACTTGGATAATAAGCCTATCCTTTACTTCATTAATTTCGTAACCTTTTTTTATGGAGCTAATTTTTTAAGATCATTTTCGGAAAAAGATACGTAGGAAACGTTAAGGATGTTGTAAATTAACAAGTACTTGGATCTACTTGACTTTGTCATATACAATACCGGAATTAACTTCGTTACGGTGAAGTTTTAAAAAAATGTTGAGATAATGGGTATTTAGTATAAACAGATACCTGTAAAAGCCTATTAGAATATTGGAAAGGTTAAAAGGTTATATGAACTACTTCGCCGAGCTTATAATATCCTTACATTGGAGATTGGAAGCTTTAAGGATCTGGAGGCACACTTATTGATAGCGGTGAAAGGGCTTAACGACATTATGAGCCCTGACAGCTTAGCGCCAACGCTCTTAGTCTTTGGAGCGTACCTACGCTTGACAAATTAATCTCCTCTCTCGGTAAGTACTTAGAAACGTTTTGCGGCTTGAAGCAAAGTTGTAAGGGAATTGCGAAAAGAATCGGTACGCTATCAGATTAATAACGCTATTAATAATAAAAACAACCCTTTAACAATCGACGTACTTGCTTTACCGTTGTAAAGTGAAGTCCTTATGTGGCGGAAGCAGAGTAAATTAGAGAGCCTATACAAGATATTTGGTATAGCAAACTTTAAAGTAGTTATTAAAACTGTTGACTGTTTTGTAACCTTTCGAACCACCTAGGTTAAACCTTATATGCAGGGTATTGAAGATAAAGACCTTGAAGCCCCTTAAGTCAAGTGACTAAGTTAATACGAGCCTCTATTACCCGTTATCGATAAGCCGATAAAACGTTTGCGGTGCGGGCGACCCTCGAAGAAAAGAACGTTAAAGAGGAAAAATATACACCGGGGCGTATTTATAATACTACTTGAGTAAGCAAGAAAGAGAAAGATAACAAAGACCTAGCATTAAAGCTCCGAACATAAGGAATTACTAAGACTTTCGTCAAGCCTTTTGAAACAAGTAGCAAAGTTGGGATTAATGGTTTACTTGTTTAAAACGTTATATAATTCGTATCGAAGACCGACTTTAACTTTTAAGATCTATACGTTACGATCTTTAAATCAAGGATTATTTACGAGGTTAAAGTCAATACCACGTGGCGGCCGTACGAAAAATCAAGTGTAATCACCTAAGGATACGGTAATAAAGGCAAAGAATAAATGTTTATATAATCGCTAACGATTACTAAAATCAGCCGGCGCTTAATAGTTGCTTTGGCAGAAAATTTATTGGCTAAAACTAAAGGTAAGTTTACACTTAATAGCAGTGGTATAACGTAAGCTTATATGAAATTAGCAATAGATTTATGACGGATCGTATTACTAAAGCTGTCACAGGAACTCCGTATTATCTATCTTTTAGGCACGGTATTACGTTATATTAAACCACTATACGGATGAGCTTAAACAGGCGTTTATTGGTTTATAATCTATCAGTCGCATATAAAATTACGGTTAGCAATAAAATCCTTAACATATAACACGTGTTTTCTGGTAACGTAAAAGAAAGATTTCGGTGTAGTGGGTATGTAAATTAACGATACCCTTTTTGTCGGAACGGTTGGCTTTGTAGTATTGGAATAACAAGCGATTAAAGACTTTAAGTTTTGGAACTATAAACCGGTAATGACGTTAATAAAGGGTAGTCAACTTAACTTTGATTAATCGTCAATCTGCATACTTAATGTCAATACCGGCTTTGACTTTCACTCAAGAAGCCAGGGCGTTGTTTTAACTACGATTGAAAAAACTGATAAGGCCAGAAATTAATAGTACTTGGAATAGCGTACTCGAGGCAGTTATATTGCTAAATTATTCAAACCTAAAGCCTTTTACGACCTTTTCATCACAAAGTAAGCATGTGAGACAACGGATAAGGACTTTGACCAGCTAAATAAAAGGTTCGAGTAGCAAATACGAAACTTGGACCGCGGAATTAATATGGTCCTAATCGATTTACCGAAGGACAAGTTAATAATCTTTACGAAGGGGTTTTTTATAAAGAACATCGACCTATCTTTATAAATCGGCTTCTTGATAACCCTTGTTAACAAAGATTGGCAGAAAGATTAATTTAATATTATAGGTAATCTAATTTACTAAACCTCTGTTAAGTGTAAAAGAATTACACAAAACGTGTTGATATCGGAGGTTTATAATATAATAGCGGGCTTTAACTTAGGCATAGAATTATAGGAAACCCTAAACCTTATTACCAAGTAGCTAAAGATTCCTCTTATCCTGGTAGTAATCTATATTGACTTAAAAATCCTTTTCTAATACCTATTAAAGCTCTGAACCACTAGCGAAAAACGCCTGAAAATGGACGTAATAACATTGTACGAAACCTAAAAAGAAAGGGAAATTAAGGAATTCTGATGGATCGATGGTAAGGAAAATCCCGCAAATGCTATGATAAAAGTGGCGTTAAATAAAGCCCTAGAAAGGGTTGTAGATAGCAACAAGCCGACTATACGTATCGAGGACTACGTTAATAGACTTCTCGAAAAGAAAAAAAATCACGAAACAGCGTACAGGGATGTACCAGCAAATTTAAAGAATGTCAGATGATTGATGGTGATTCATTTAAATGGTGAGGTTTGTAAAAGCCTATGGCGAAAGAACTTTTCATGGAAGTTAATAAACACGGACCTCGGGGCAACGGATCAATTGAAGTTAAATAAGGTTAATTTGCATGCAATTAGTTGTAATGCAGTATGTAAGTCAACGGGAATGGACAGGAGACTAGCTAGTTAACGAGGAGGTAATTAAGTGTTAACCGAAAAAGAGTGGTTAGCCACACTAGCGTACGCGTACAAACTAAAAAGCCGCCAGTATTAGAATAGTATTACATGCAGTATAGTATGTCAACTTTACTTACAGTAAAGTTGACTATATGAACTGAAAGTTAAGTGTATTGCTTTATACAGACTTACTGCATTGGGTATAAGTCGAGTGCAGTACACTGAACTTCACTCTAGGGCATGGGCCAAGCAATTGGCTATACGAATTACTGTACAAACCGGCTAGCGGTCTGCTAAACCTAGAATAATACATCCACAACTTGACCACGCAATACTACTGTTACTTTAACCAATCTATTCGACAACGTTGTAATGTCTAAGGCCTACCAACAAAAGCCTTAAAGGAATTAAGGAAGAAATTGGCATACTGCTAAATTAATGATATCTTGAATATCAGAAACGAACCATCAATAACAGACTTACCATCTTTGCCTTTTTAAAGTGAAATTTTTAAGTGTCGAAAGCTACATGAATGGGATAAATATTATAAGATATTAAATACCAATAACCTAAACGCAGTGGTTAAAACCAATAACGATTCTGTCACATTTTTTATCATATAGGTCAAACTGTATAAAAACCCCTCAAGTTTAATAAATATCTTGAAGTAGAAAACCCTTAAACCGAGCGGATTAGTTTATACAATCCTTCGGCGTCGATTATTAACAAGTTGATAGAATGTCTCAACGTGGAAAAGTATTAAAGAAGAGGATACATATAACAAAGAAGAATGGTAACAAGGACTGCGGGCCTGTATGGGCCCATGTAACGATGAGGTTGTCTTATAAAGGGAAGTATAATAGAGAAATCGCTATCAAATTACGTGCTAAAGGTATTATTAATATACCAGGGAAGTTTTTTAAGTAAAGCGACCGAGTAGAAATCGAAGCCCTTTTTACACAAGAAGTTATTTAAATTTACTGTTGGTGCAATTTAAAGGATAAGACGTTGCCATATTTAAATTGAATATATTTTACGAGGTTAAAGGCAAAATCACGGATCGAACGTACGAAAAGGTATGGCGAATCGCTTGAGGATACGATGATAAAGGCAAGAACTAAATCCTTACTTAATTGTCAATAAACAATATGATTAACTAGAGTTTAATCGTCGTAATTGTTGCTAGTTTGACTATAGGCATAAGCGGTAACTTCACTTATGATAGCCGTAATATAACCTTAATATATATGTAGTATGTTACGAATCTACAAAGAATTATACTGTAAACATTGCCCAAAAAGTTAAAGAATAAATTTCCGGTTAGTATAGTAATACGATACGTTAAACCTTTTTACGGATTGAACAAAAGAAATCTTCAATGGTTTTAAGATATTAAACGTATTGAAGAAATGAAATAGGTAAGATAACCTTAAATTTTAACCAGTGTTTATTATTCATATAAAGAAAAGTTATGATATCGATGATATATAAATTATCGATACCGATTCCCTCGAAAATACTTGGTTTATGGCGGGAAAACAGTATATTATCGAGATGTAAGGCCATTAGAAGTGTAAGCTGATTAAAACGTTGACTTAAAGTTTATAACTTAACTTTGATAAATCGTTAATCCGTTTCGATAATGTTATGTATGGTAATAATATCCGCGGAACTTATTTTCAACTATTATCGAAGGGGTAAGCCATGATTTAAACAACGATTGAGAAAACCGATAAAATAAAATGGAAAAAATATTTAGTTTATAATGCTTATACGGCTTACATTGTTACGTTATACTAAACCTGAGGTACCATACGACTTATTGATGCTATATAAGCCTAATATTGATGAAAAAAATATTTTAATAAGTCAAATAAAAGGATTCAATGGCAAATGAACAATTTAAATAAAGTTATCAATATAGTTTGAGTGGATTCAACGATGGTGAAGTTAATGATTTTTATGGACAATTTATTTGCAAATATTAATAACATTATATCGTAAATCAAATTTCTCATGATATTAGTTAATAAGGTACAGGATAATGGGTAATTCAAAATTACTGGTCACCTTTTATATTAGATATCTGTCAAGTGTAAAATTTGAATTCAAAACGTGTTTACTGTAAATATTTAAGGTTGAATAACAGGTTTCGATATTGTTACGATAATTCATGGTATATTAATAATTATTATCAAATATCCAAGATTTCTTCCGATACCTATAGTTATATATATAAACTTCTGGAGCTTTTACAAGTTCCTGTACAAATTATGTACGATTGATGAAAAACATATGATAATAAACGTAATAACTCTAAGGAAAATATATAAAGCCGGGAAAATCGATAAATTTGGGTGAATGAATAATAAAGTAACTGTGTTAATATCATAATTGAATATACGTTCATTGATCCTTTAAAAAAGTTTATCAATAGTATTACGTTAACTATATAAATCGAAGGCTACATAAACCACCTGTTACGTAACGTAGAGAAATAGGGATGTCTTCGTAAACCAGAATACTGCAAGGGTAGTGGTGGCAGTATCAAAGTGTAAGAAAAGAACGCTCAAAACTATTTGTAACAGGTATTTAATTGGTGACATGCGTGATACACATCAATCTGTAACGAAAAAAATGGGTACGGGAGTGGAGGAATGAAAAACTCGGAATTATGGGGCAAAAATCCGTAATTAGTGTTGATTTCAGAGAAAATTGATTTAAATTAATATGGGTTTCGCATGTGGATTGCAAATGAAATCCGTGGCTTATCGTAGGTAAGTAATGAACTATTATAGCATACGCGTACAAGACAAAAAGTCGCCAGTGTTGGAATAATAGTCAATTGCAATACAGTAAATACAAGTATACTTACAATTAGTGGATTGTACTAATTACAGATTAATTGCAGTTTTTATTATTGACTGTAGGTCTAGTGCAGTAGATGCCCACTTTAATATAGTGCACGGGAGAAAGCAGTTGACTATACAAATTAGCGTTCAGACCGGCTAGAAGTCTACCAAATATGGATATAAAACATCACCACTTTCAATGCAGCACCAGTTACTTCGACCATAGAGATTCGAATCGACTAAGTTGCAGCTATAAATTCCTACCAACAAAACGAATATTTATGAATTATGCAAAACAGTAAAAATTTATATATATTAAGTATGTCAATAAACCACGTGATTTATAGAAATACCTACGATTTCAGTCATGAAGGAACGTGTCATTGGCCAATAAAATCTTTGGAAAAGTAAATTTATAGAGACGCTGATTAAAGTTATGTAGTAATTTTCTATCAAATCATGAATTCGTATTGATATTATGAACACGAATTGAGATACATAGGCCTTCATCAAAAGAAATAATATATTAGTTCAGTCAAAATGAATAAGGCCGACAATATCAAAACTCAATACTACTCAAGATTACGTATGAGCAACGCTTATATTATATGAATTTTCCATCCCGAGGTCTATTGCAATCAATTAATTTCATCTGAAGTTCAAGATCTAGATAATAAAATCATGAATAAGATCAATAAATGTATTGAGTGGTAAAACGATGATTTGAAAAGTTTGATTACTTGATATCGTGAAATTTCGATACATGAAATTATTTATTTTTACATACAGATTTGTTTAAGCAATGTCGATTAAACATTTCAAATCAAAATTTTGGTAAAATCTTTTAACAAGGACGTATGAAACGGGTAATTCATAGTAACTGGTAATTTCCTTGACTAACCATTCATCATATTGCGAAAAAATGATATACGCAATATATTAACGCTCAAGGTTCACCCTTTAATATTAGGTTTTGATATTAGTATATGTTTATAAGATCTCTATTGTACTAGGTACGTTAGAAGAGTAATCGTAAATATTGGTTTTTGTATTAAAGTGGATAGAAAGATCAAAAGGAGAAGAGGTATTCAGAGAGTTCACATCACAGGTAAGAGGTTAAAACCTCTTACTTAGGTAGTGGTACTTTAACATATAACCTGCTAATCTCCTTTCTGAGAAGTGGCACTTTATCGTGCACTCTATTAAGTCTACTTCTAGGTCGTGGTACGTTATCATACACTTTACACTAATACACTTTACAAAGTGGCACGTTACAGTATATTTTACAAAGGTGTAATCAATATCATAGTCGCTTACTCACTATGAAGATATACGGTAATAATTACATAAGTATTTTTTTTTCCCTAATGCGACCCGAATCCGTAATTTAATAGTAACAATGAAATTTATAGTATAACTTATAAATGTGGTTTAGTATTGACATTTTTGGTTGTAATGTAATTTGTATCCGTAATTTAGTCATAATAATTTTGGTTGCCGTACAAATTGTAGTGGTTTTGATTAGTAGTTTTTATCGAGCTTGTAATTATAATAAAGCCCCAGTTGGTTTAGGCGATTGGTGGCAGCATTCATGTCAATCGTTATAGGGGTATAACTATGGAGGTATTATAGGAGTATAATTATCAAGAATTAATTTTCGGAATTAAGTGTTTTGAGTTTAGTATAAAAAATGTATCGCTATCGGTTTAGGCAAAACTTCTCTTTTTTCCTTTTAAAAACGCGCCTCTTTTACTAATATAAGTATTAACCAGTTAATTAGCGTATACGAACTTAACATATTATCCTAATTACTTTTTTTAAAACGCTTTTATAGATAGGTTACTTAAAAAACCTTATAAATTAATCTCACACGTAAATAAATACCACGTAAAAATAGGTTGATAAAGCGCCATTTGGCGCGTTTACATAAAAGGGAAGAGGTGACTACAACCGTTTCCCGCCGCGCAGCTACCACCACTACCACCGTTACCTTCAATCTTACCTCTTTCGGCTCGATGTTGTCCATTTCTACTTCTATCTTCGGATCGCCTTCCGTCGCCATCGTTGCCACCGACGCCCTTACTCTTTTCCCCCTTTTTCCCCCAAGCCCTCCTCCTCTTTACCCCTAAGAATATGAGCGGGGAGTTTTTAAGGTTATAGACCTTACCTTCTTTTCGCAGATAAAAACCATATT